>ML778266.1:450631-540178 GCA_009831015.1 Picea engelmannii
CAGCCGTGTTTATACCCCATGAAGTATTTACACCCCAGAAGTATGTACACTCTTCCACGCGGGGGAGTGCAGAGGGGGGATACCCCCTCTGTGGGGTCCGGGGGGCCTATCCCCCCGGCTGGGGGGTCTGGGGGAAAGTGGGCCCCCAGCGGGGGTTCGGGGGTGAAGCCCCTGAAGCAAAAATTACCTTGTAAAAGTATATTGTAATTTCATTGTAAATCTGGACCGTTCATTATAAGGTCACAGAACTAACGGTAGAGATTATGTTAGGGTTTTTTCCCCTAGAAGGCAACCCTCTTTTATGAGGGAAATGTATTACGGCTATGGATGATGGTGAATATTGTATTCTGAGAGAGGAGACTGTGAGAGAAAGAAGAGGAAGTTACAACGGGTTTTGTTGTAGGTTGTATCCCTTCATTTGCTGGATAATAATAAAGAAAGGACCTGGCAATTTCTCTGGTGGACGTAGCCCACACTAGGTGAACCACGTAAATCTGTGTCTCTCTTGTATTATGTGTCTTCTGTGTTTTGTTTCTGCATTTGTTTTATTTTATTGCTCCGCGGTCCTGTTTTTCTAACAGTAACTTCTGTCGCTGAACAAGAAAGAAGAGTCTCTCTCAGAGCATCATGGTCTAGCTACGGGGTGGCCAGTGGTAAATCCGTTTAGGAGTGGTTGTGCCTATGGTTGGGTGGAAAAGGGAACTAATCTAGATGGATGTTGGTGGCATCCCACCTATTCCAACCGGCTCATTTTGGAATTTTCCAATTTGACAATTTTTTCCTAGTTTTCAGGTCCCTGACTTTTAGGGTTGTTTTGAGGCTCTAAACAACGTTTTTAGGACTCACCATAGTCAAAATGTGTAGGGATCGCCATAAGAAAAGTGTGTAGTCCTAGGATAGAACTTTCCAATGGGATATCATGCGCCTAAAACATAGATTGTATGCAAAAGTTATGACCCCGGGAAGTTGATGTACTAACTTACCCAAATGGGGCCCACATGACTTTTGGTGCTTCATCTCCTAGGGTTAGGTTTTTGGATGTCTAGTGTTTTTGAAATTCCTATTTATTGTAAAAAGGCCTTGAGAGCCTCATTGTAGTCATATTCTAGTGAATTAGGCAACCGCCACATCTCTTCTCAGAGATAAGTCGCCACCATTCTAGCAAGCTTGTTTTCTGCTACATTTTACAGTTTCAACTTATTTCCTTATTGAATAGAAACTAGTTTTACTGTATATCTGTTATTCTGTGTTAAGAATATTTTGATAATAATATATATTCATTTCTTTTTTCTCACAAAATATGGATCAACGGTATTACAGTGGTCTTCTCCTTGTCGTTCTTAATGCATGTCCCCAACGAGGTTAGGGTACAAAGAATTGGGTCTTGAGCTTGTTTCTCTTGAGGAAAAAAGCTCTCGCACATCCAAGTGATCTATCATGGCGGGAGAAAATAAAGATGCTAGGACAAGAGATCCATTCAAATTTTTTCTTGAGGAATCCCTCATGCAACAGAGGAATGAGATGATGGATAGTTTTGCACAAATCCTTTGGCAGCTACCAACAAGTGACACATCTTCCTCAAACAGAGGCACCACCCCCTTCAAGGTACAAATCAAATTTGATATTCCTATATTTGATGGTGAGATAGACACAGATGTTGTAGACAAATGGTTGAATCTTCTAGAATGGTATTTCTCTATCCATAATTTCTTGAATAGAGAAAAGATTACTTTTGTGCTCCTCAAAGCCGATCCCCATGTCAAAGATTGGTGGAAACTTTTTGTGAGAAGAAGGAAACAAAGGAACCCTCATTATTTATAGTCACGGTCACTTGGGAGTCCTTCAGGGATTCTATTAAGGAACAATACTACCATGTTGAAAGTTATGATGACATGTATACAAAATGGACCACATTGCGACAAGAAACATACCAATCAGTGCCCGAGTTCACAAATATCTTCCATACCTTGCACACCAAGCTGGGTATCAAAGATTTTGAGTGAAATCTGGTGTTCATGTATCGCAAAGGTCTGCATAGATACATCCAGGCTGAAATGGAGTTTATGGACATATCATCCTTAGGCACAACCTACCGATATTCCATCAAAATCGATTAGAAGATCAAACAAAAGATGCAACAATTTGGGCCTGGGAACCCCTCACAAAAAAATCCATGAAAGGGTGGCCCCAACCTACAGAACAAAGAATAGAGCAAAGAAATATCACCTCAAGAAAACCAGTACAATCCACAAGAAAAGAAGGACATCAGAAAGACAAAGAAAGATACCAGGAAGTGGTGCAACTTCTATAAGAACCCCTGGCATAACATTGTTGATTGTCGTTCAAAGAAGTCACTGGTGGCTAAGGTGAAATCCTCTGAATCAGATGCGGGTTCCAACTATGAGTCAGAACTAGAAAGGGGGAGATAGATCATTGATGTAGAACCTAGTGCTACCGTTTCTACCACCAAACTCCATATTGGTGAACCAAATGAGCTAGAGGAAGGTGAGTGCCTTTTTCATTCACAAATGTGGGTGAAGGGTACCTCTCTACACTTCATCATTGATAGTGGTAGCCAGAAGAACCTCATCTCAGCAGTGGTTGTCAAGAAACTCTCCCTGCCGACAACACCGCACCAACAACCCTACACCATCAGATGGCTCCACCAAGGAAGTGAAATTTGTGTCAGCCAACAATGCCTCCTGTCATATGAAATCGAGCCCTTCAAAGAAAAGGTATTGTGTGATTTTTCCCCTCTCAAAGTTTGTAATGTTATTTTGGTACAACCATATTTATGGAAACGCCATGTTGTATATGAGTCTAGGCCTTGTGGTGTTATTATTACTTTGAATAATAAATTGTACATAATACCAGAGGAAGTCCCACCTAGTGTTATTTCCTTGATCTTTGTCGAGCAATGTAGGAAGGTCATCTCTCAGATGGGGAAGTTTGTCTTCTGTGTGATTCTCTCTCAGAATGAGCGAAAGATCGCAACCACATATAGTGTCTCCGCAGTGACCTCTCCACACAACATAAGCAAGTGGATAAGGTCGTGGAAGCATACTCAGATATCTTCTCCTCACCTACCGGGGTTCCTTTACACTATCAGGTCAAGCACCCCATCGATCTGACCCCTGACGCACCACTGCCCAATGGGCCAGTCTACTGTCACTCTCTATTAGAGAATGAGGAGATCAAGTGACATATCCAAGAACTACTCCACAAGGGGCACATCCATCCCGAATCTTCACCTTGCGGGAGCCCAATCACGCTGGTGCAAAATAAATATGTAACCTGACAACTCTGCATTGATTACCGGGCTCTGAATAAAATCATAGTCAGAAACTGGTACCTGATTCCCTGAATTGATGACCTCCTTGATCAAATCATGGGGGCTAAATACTTCAGTAAGATTGATTTGAAGTCTGGCTACCACTAGGTCCCGATAGAACATACAGATGTATGGAAGACCTCCTTCAAGTCAAAGGAAGGTATTTTTGAATGGTTGGTCATGCCCTTTGGCTTGAAACATGATCCAACCACTTTCATGAGGACGATGGGCGATATCCTGCGACTATTATAGCCCTAAAATTCCCTACTCATGCATACATGGCCCTACTCATGCATACATGGCCTTGGCCCTCTTACTTGCATATTTTCCAAAGAACTGCTAAGAAGATATTCTTAAAAAACCATTTTTTAGAAATTGCATGCGCCCTGCACCATTACTGCCCATGTACATATGCTTGTTGTACCACTACACCTAGCATACATACGCTTGCTACACCATTACAACCCACGTATGCTTGCAAAAGTTGCAAAAAATAAAAAGTTGCAAGGAATTCGTTGAAATTCATGGGCTATTAGAAGTTTTCCAACTAATCCACCTGATATAACCCGTCACCCAACCGAATAACCATACTTTTTTCATACAAAATAAGGTGTTGGGGTATAATTTCACATCCAAGCATAAGAACAATGAAACTCTGCCCAATTTCACTTCTCCTCCTTGCCCAAGTTATTGTTGCCTTTTGTGAGATATTGCCTCAATATTCCCTCATTAGCCCCTTCTTCCTCCATTCAACACATTCCCTTCCATCAAGGTGATCAGAAGGTTGAGAGAATAATTCTATTCAAGGTGCACTTGGAGCATGGTAAATAGGATCCTAGACCAGGTTCACGAAATGGTGGCCAACATAGATTGTAAGGTATAGTCTTTGTATGATGAATAAAATAATCACATTTTCCTGTCCCAAATGATGGTGTTTTGAGTATTTTTATTGATTTATACTTAACATTTAATATCTAACCCTAACTTATGGATACAATAGCATGCTTGTAGTTCTTTTTTTCCTATCTTTGGATGCATTTCAGCCTTGGGAGGAGATGTGCAGTCAGTGGAACTTCCAAGCTTGAGGAGATCATCACCAGACATGGGATCAAAGGTATAGTTACCCGATCTCTTCTGTTATTTTATTTTCTTTACATTAGTTTTGGTATGTTTGGGGTAGTACAGAGAATTGATTGACTTTTAGATGATTATTCACTCTATATACATCTTGAACCCTGGCGTAGTTAAAGGGGGGGTTTTCCCGCTAATAGAAATGGAGACCATAATGGGGAAGCCTCTAGGTTTTTTAGGGGATTTTGGTTTGTTTGATTGGTTTGTTTGCCTTTCAAGTTTCTTTCAAGTTTTTTGAGTCTATCAAGGGATTTTTGTCACCTCCATGGTGCATACCAGTTGTACCTTCCCTGTAAGACTGCCTGCTCTTTTCTTTTTTTGAAGAGATATAGAGGTGTACTTTCCCTGTATTGGGTCAACCCACGTACATACATGACATGCTCAATAAAAAAACCACGTACATACGCAGGTCCCTGAAGCAACAACCCACGTCTCTGTTTCAGGAAAGTTTTTGAAAAAGATGAAGTTTTCCTCTTTCCTGATTGAATTTCACACTTCTCAGGGATTTCTTGGATCAGTCCAATGTCTTTGTTTATAGCCATATCCTGGGTATAGGTTCCAATTTACTTGTTTTTCTTGGTCTTCTTGTGCTTACCCTTTAAAAGGTTTTAAGCAAGCTGTTGAATTGTATATTTGCCTGCTTGGTTTCTTGATTGAATCCCTATGATTCACATTGGGATAAAGGTATTTTCCAGTCTTGTTTCAGTTTTGTTTTTATCCTTTTTACTTTCTTTGAAAAAAGAAAAAGATTTACTTCAATTTTTCTCTTTAAAGAATTTAAAATAAAAAAAATTTCATTTCAATTTGGTAAAGTAGTTAGAGTTGATTATTTGCAGAGTATGTTTTCAAAGTTCTTTCTTGATTTCTTGAAACAAAAGTAGTTGTATTCAAGGGAAAGCACGTTTTAGGTTTTCTTTACAATATCTTGAAAAGTTAGTTAAGAAAAGTTGAGTTTACAAAGAGTTAGTTACAAAGCTTTGCGTTTAACTTTCGAAGTAATTTTTCTTTCAAGTGATTTATTTTTCTCCTCCTTTTCGTCTCTTTACAACACCATTAGTTTCACTATCGTACCTTGTGAGTAAATCAAGCCTTTAAAAAGAAAGCTTAATTTAAAATACACTAGACTTTTCTGTTTACAGGGTTCACAAACTAGTTTAGGGTTTTAGGGCCTTGAATTAGGTTTGGAGAAGAAACTCTTCAAGGTCGTTAAATCAAAGATTAGAGTCTGAGTTAGGGATTGCTTAACTCTAGTGTCATAAAAGTTAATCGATACCCCCCTCTAACATAGAGGATAAACATGAGGCCGTGTGAGGAAAGGTAAAAGAGTTAACCCCTCCAAAGTCAGACTAAATGTAGTGGGGAATGCATATTGAGGACCTGTCTCGGGAGTAATACCGATTGCATTTTACTACAAAGCTTCATGGATCTCGAATATGTATGAGATATTCTGTTGTCTTCTAGACCATTTTCTCTTGATACCCTTGATAGGTTTAAGACTTTTTATCCTGCTCATTGCGATCTTCCTGATTGTCGATTGTACCCTCCTGGTCACTGATTGTGAGATGGAAACTTAGTTGCCCATATTCTAGGGACTTACATGGGTGACTGCGGGGGTATACCGTGGTACCTGGGTAAGACATCGTATCATGCCTCACAGAGTATACCTGGAGGGTTCTTCCATTTTCGAGTTTCACTTGCATCGATTAGTTTCTCTAGTGTCGATTGGCTTAACTGTCCTTACTACTAGATAGTCGTCTGCTTGATTTTCCTTTAGGAACTTTTAGTGTGTGCTCTGTGATCCCTATTTTTCCATAGTGAGTTAATCAATCATTTCTTTGTGTCTCTAACCTAAGGTGGTAGACCTTCCACTCTGTTGGCTGTGAGGACTTTTCGGTAAGAAGTCCATTCAAGGTGAACTTGGAGCATGGTAAAGAGGATCTCGTACCAGGTTTGTGAAATGGTGACCGATATAGATTGTAAGTTATAATCTTTGTATGATGAATAAAAGAATCACATTTTCCTATCCCAAATGATGGTGTTTTGAGTATTTTTATTGATTTATACTTAAAATTTAATATCTAACCCTAACTTATGGATAGAATAGCATGCTTGTAGTTCTTGTTTGCCTATCTTTGGATGTAGGTCAGCCTTGGGAGGAGACGTGCAATCAGTGGAACTTCCAAGCTTGAGGAGATCATCACTAGACGTGGGATCAAAGTTATAGTTACCCTATCTCTTCTCTTATTTTCTTTTCTTTACATTAGTTTTGGTATGTTTGGGGTAGTACATATAATTGATTGAATTTTACACAGTTATTCGCTCTGTCTACATATTGAACCTTGGTGTAGTTAAAGGCGGTTTTTTCCCACTAGCAACAACCATTCACCAATACTTTTGTAGTGGTGTATCTGGATGACATTCTCATTTACAACAAGACTTGGGAAGAACACTTGCAACATATTCAACAGGTTCTTCACACCCTACGACAACACAAGATATACGCCAACTTGGAAAAATGCTCCTTCGACATGGAATGGTCCATTACCTGGGCTACATTGTTAATCAACATGGTGTACATGTGCATATAGGCAAGATCCAAGTCATCTATGACTGGCCATCCCCAACCACACTCACTGATCTTCAGATCTTATTGGGCCTTGCCAATTTCTACTACGGGTTCATGTTGGGATTCTCCCATATTACATGGACCCTCAACCAAGTAACTAGGGGTGGTGGTAAGAAGAAATTTGTGTGGTGCCAATACCAACATCAAGCATTCGATGATTTGATGCAATGCTTATGATCATACCCAATACTTTCACTACCAAACCTACAACAACCCTTTGAGATCCAAACAGATGATTCAGACTATGCTGTGGGCATCGTTCTCACTCAGCACAACCACCTTGTGGCCTATCATAGTGAGACACTATCATAGTTTTTCCGTAATTACCCTACTTATGACAAAGAAATGTACTCCATTGTGCAAGCCTATCTCCAATGGAGACATTACATTCTTGGGAAGGAGAAAGTGATCCACACTGATCATAAGCCATTGCAGTTCATGTAGACACAAGGAAAATTGAAGAATGACCGCCATCAGAAGTGGTCCACATAATTGCAACATCTCCACCTCAACATCAAGTATAAAACAGGAAGCACCAACCGTGTCGTTGATTGCCTTAGTAGACTGCCAGTCACGACACTCACCATGGTGCTAAACTCTTGTGGCCATGAGACCTTTAGATGGCCCCAACTCTATGAGATGGACCTGAACTTCACCACCACCTACCAAATGTTGGGCGCAAACGTAGTTGTCGCTAATTTCCATCTTTAGGATGGGTTGTTGTGTTGTCTGGGCCATATCTGTGTTCCATCAAGCGAGGGAGAAAAGATAATCTGGGAATCCCACTATAGTCAGGTGGTAGGACATTTCAGCATCGAAACGACAGTGGCAATGCTACAGAAACATTTCTATTGGTCGAAACTTCGACAGAAGGTCAACAAGTATATCAGGTCCTACACTGCCTGTGCTATTTCCAAACTGACCACTAAGAAAAAGGGCCTGTACACCCCTCTTCCTACTCCTGGCAAGCCACGAGAATCCATCTCCATGGACTACATGTTGGGCCTCCCGTCTACCAAGCGGGGAAACAACTGTGTTTTAATGGTTATTGATTGGTTTTCTAAGATGGCTATTCTGGCCACCTGCAAGAAGAGAATCACAACAGAGGCCACTACCAAGCTCTTCTTTGACCGATTCTAGGTACATTTTGGAATCCCACAAACCATTGTCTCAAATCAGAACAGTCGATTTCTCATCACATTCTGGTCAAGCCTCTGGTCATTGCTAGACACCAAGCTCAATAAATCCACGACCTTCCACCTACAGACAGATGGCCAAACCGAGGTTGTAAATAAAATGATCATGCATATCCTGCGCATGAATAATTCCAAGAACCCTCACACATGGGATGAGAGTCTTCCCTATTTCCAACATAGCTACAACCGAACCTTGCATAGCTCAATTGGCCACAACCCCTTTCAGATGGGGTTGGGATTCCAACCATTAGGTCCCATAGATGTTGCAATACCCCTTGTGGTCACCTTGACCGACTCATCTACTGCTCCAACTGAAGTTGACAAAGCCACCTAGTTCATTGAGCGGATCTAGCACATCCTTCAACAAGTTTAGGATATCCTACATAAGTCCAATGACAAGTACAAGCAATGCCATGATCAACACTGGGTGCCACATAAGTTTCAAGTGGGTGACAAATTTTGGTTGCATTTGTAGAAAGAACACCTTACCGGACCCCATCAAAAGCTTCGCCCACTCCTTTATGGGCCATACACCATTACCAAGGCTGTGGGTGATAATGGTTTTGAGCTTAACATTCCTCCTTTCCTCGACATGCACCCAATGTTCAATGTGGATCTCCTTCGACCTTATTTCCCATCATTACTGGACACCTAAGAGATAGAAGAACAACTGAAACCAAAAAATATAAACCCAAAATGCATACAACATGCATCCAGTGATCATATTGTGGACAAACAATTCAAGGGCACTTGCCAGCAAAGGATCCAACTTTATCGAGTTGTCAAAGCAGAGAAACTCTTGCACCAAGGCAAGTGGCTCACTTGAGGCCAAATTCAGTAGAAATTTCCTCATCTAATAGGGGCACTCAATGCAATAGAGACCATTGCTTCGTAAGGGGGGAGGATTGATCCAGATGGATGTCTGTGGCCTCCCACCTATTCCAACTAGATCATTTTGGCAGTTTTCCAGTTCGACAATGTTTTCCTATTTTTCGGGTCCCTGACTTCCAGGGTCGTTTTGAAGCCCTAAACAACGTTTTTAAGGCTTTCCATAGTAAAAATGTATAGGCATCGCCACAAGAAACATGTGTAGTCCTTGGATAGACATTTCCAATGGGCTATGGTGCGCCTAAAACGAAGATCGTTTGCAAAAGTTATGACCCCAGGAAGTTGATGTACTAACTTACCCAAATGGGGCCCACATGAGTTTTTGCGCTTCATCTCCTAGGATTAGGTTTTTGGATGTCTAGGGTTTTTTACATTTCTATTTATTGTAAAATTGCCTTGAGAGCCTCATTGTAATCATCTTCTAGTGAATGAGGCAACCGTCACACAGAGATAAGCCACCACCATTCTAGCAAGCTTGTTTTCCGCTGCATTTTATAGTTTCAGCTTATTTCCTTATTGAATAGAAACCAATTTTACTGTATATATGTTATTCTGTGTTAAGAATCTTTTGATAATAATATGTATTCATTTCGTTCTTCTCATAAAATCCGTATCAGGCACCCCTCTCAGTAGTTGCTTCACTATCATCTTTCTTGACAAGTATTCTTATACTCTGTGTATTCGAATTGAAATGATGGTTGAATGTCTGTGGTTATGATTAAATCTTACATTGTTTGATTAATCATTAGGAATGCTTACTTTTTTTCTATGAGCCCCTGTATTTTCATGGTTTTTGTTTACCTCAGTCTAGCAACTAGAAATCCATGAGACATGGGCCTTCAAAAGGGTTTATGAATAACTTTACAATTCCTGTATTGGTCAAGAAATGCATTTCTCTGATTTAGATATTAATCTCTGTGAATGGAGGGTGCTCCCTTCAAACCATTCACCCAAGAGACTGAGGGCTCATGCCCACAAACTTAACCAAATCATGGCTAAGAATTGGTCATGCAGCCTCGAGACCTATTAGAGGATCCATATGACCAAGACCTGGGAACCCTTTGCTAGGTCAAAAAGGAGGAAGCTATTATGGCTTCATAAATCCAGGGGTTCAAAGATTCGAGACACTATGACCTTACAACATCTAAGACCAACTGAAGGAAACCTATTGGTTTGATTACCAATGAGGTTTACCAACATTTGGCGGTTTCCCTTAACCATGATCATGGGATCTGTCCCACCATTAAACCCCAACCAAATTACCGATCGCAAAGTAACGTGAGCCGTAGATCCAAGGATACTCAGGAGCTTCCCCGACTGTTGGATCTATGCCATGGTCAATGTGACGTTGACCACTTCAGGAGAAAAAAAGGTGTCATAGTACCAAAACCCCTGAATGTTAGAGTTATGAATTAATGTGAGCTATGGATCTAGGAGTCCATTGAGAACCCCTCCCAACCATTCGATCAACCAGTGGGAGGATTTGCGCATAGCAATTTAGTGAAGTCCTACTCTAGGAGAAAAGTGGTATTAATTGAGTAGAACCCCAGAATGCTTAACTTGCGAAGCGATGAGAGCCGTAGATATGAGGAATCTTTGGAACCTCTCCCGACCATTGGATCTAAGTCACAATTAGTCTGGTGTTGACCACTTTGAGAGATAGAGAGTGTTAAACATGTAGGCCCGTCGATCTGAGGACAAGTTGGGATCTCTCCTGACCATGGGATCTAGACTGTGGTCAACCTGATGCTGAACACTCCGGGAGTAAAGTGGATATTACACAAAAAAAACTCGAACGATGAATTTGCGAAGAAATGGAGGCCGTAGATATATGGATCTACGTGGACACATCTCGACCATGGGATATAAGGGGTGTTGGGAGGTTTTCATTCCAGAGTGACGTGGCACACTGAATTCACCTAGGGTGACATGGAGCCACATTCAATGTTCCATGTTTCACCTTGATTCGTGCTTTTGACATACCCTATGTACCCATTCAAATGCGACATGTGTCACCCATTAATGGGGTCACATTTCATCTCTTCCTTGCCACGTGTCATTCCCCCTGGTACATATTTTCTTGGTATAATAACGGGTGGAGTACTTGGGACCCACTTGTTCTTGCCTCTGCATTTAATCTGTCATCACGTGTAAGGGTGGAACCTTTGGGAATTTGGGGCTTCATAACTTCGGAGGTTTGGGGTGTTGTGTATTAGATAAGATGAAAGGGTTGAAGGTCGAAGCCACATGGAAATATTTTGGGATCCTTCGGGAGTTTAGGATTCCAGGACTTTGGAGGATATACATGCAGAAAGAAAAAGGGGTGTTCAACGCCGAAGCGTCGAATGCTAAATTCCTGTAAACTTGTACGTTAAATGAGGACAAAGTTCCATCAGTGGATTTAATGGTGGATGGATTTCCACCATAGATGTAGAAGCGCTATGGAGCTCTGGGACTTCAGGATACTTGGGATGGTACGAATGAAACGAACCCACGTGGCCCTTTCCCAATAACACCTGAATAGATTTGGGAGTGCGTAACTCCCAATCCAGAGGTAAGATTCAAGCATGGTAGGAGTAGTTATAAATATATTGATGAGTAGAAGAGGACTTGAGATGATTAAGGAAAGCGTAATATTGATGCCCCATCCCTAAAAGGGGTACTTAGGGGTCGGGTTTGTTACAAATTGGTATCAAAGTAGGAAAAAACACTTGGCCTGCTTGGGCTCATGAATGAGTGGCATAAAAATCTTGTTAGAAAAATTTTAAGGGGTAACACCCTATCTTACCCCATTCATAAGAAATTTATCTAAACCACTGTGGAAGAGAGGAATGAAACTTTATGTTTTTGTTATATGTTTTGAAAAATATGAATTGTGTGTTTTTCATAAACTAGTAGATAATTAACTAAAATTGAATGTTTTATCAGCACTCAAGAAGTCAGTGGACAACAGGAAAAACTACAACGTGAGGAATGGTGACACAAAATGAATTGGGGAAAATATCCCACAACAAAGAAGAGGAATATGATGAGAGGAGGGAAGTGGAAACCCCTCCTGATCTGGATGAAACTATAAGAAGCCTCATGGTGGAATTACAAAGTTGTAAGGCTGAAAATGAAAGGATGATAAAAGAACAGGAAAAAAAAACTGAAATTAACTCAATCCTACTAAAAATATTATCAGATATAAAAAGGCAGCTACAACATGGACCAACAACCAATCATGTGGACAAACATCATACTAAGAAAAATTAAATTCCACTTGAGATACAAAAGGATGGTCCTGAAAGTGGCCACACAAGGAGGAGCACCTCACAGAAGGCCCAACATGGAGCGAAGAGACACTCAATGGAAGAATCCTCTAGTGAAGAAACTGACAAATCCAAGGAATCTTCTAGTAGCAAAACTATTTCAAGATCCATGACCCTGAAGAGTTTAAGAAATCCAAGCCACCCACATTCGATGGAGAAATTAAAAGGGGGGAAGAAGCTGAAGTTTGGCTGCTTGGCTTGAAGAAGTACTTCAGAGTCCATGACTACTCTTAAACTTAAAGGCTCGAATAACCATTTTCAACTTGAATGGAAAGGCTTCCATTTGGTGGGAAGACCTTAGAAATGTGAAAGGAACCCATGAGAAGGACTTTTCATGGAAAACATTTGATAAATACTTCAAGAAGAAGTATCTGACAGAGGAATACTTTGATGGGAAGACCAAGGAGTTCTATGAACTCAAGTTAGGACAACTCACAATAGATGAATATATCAACAATTTTCTTGAGCTGATAAGGTATGTTCCCTACATAAAGGATGAAAAGGTAAAGATGCAATGATTCATTAGTGGATTTCCTCAGTCCTTCTAGGACAAAATTGAATATGATGAACCCAAGACCCTAGAAGATACTATTAGGAAGGAAAGGTATTTCTATGAGCAGTTTAAGAATAAAACATAACCTCATGAAGACTAGAAGAATAACAATAATTTGGGATTCAAGAAGACGGGGTTTAAACCTTCAATATTTAAGAACCATGGGAACATTTCTAAGCTGAGACTTCCTACTAAAAGTGTGTATCAACAAAATTTCCCATATCAGAGTGGTGATAAACCCTTTGGAATAGCCCCAGGTAAGATTGATAACACAAAGAGAGAACCCTTGAAATGTTGGGGTTGTGGAGAATAAAATCTGCTGAGGGACTTTCCACATAAGCAACAAAACAATAGGAGGGTATACAACATATAGGAAGCTACCACAGTGAATGATGTGGCTAGGAGCATGCCACAAATTTATGCATCCTTGGATAATAGACAAGTTGACCACCAAGATTCAGTGGTGGAGATGGAAGTCATGATTTCCAAACATCTAGTTTCCATTTTAATTGACCCTGGTTCTAATCTGATTTATGTTTACCATCAAACTTTTGAGAAATGTAATTTATAACAAGTAAAACATGCTAAATCATGGCTGGTACAACTAGCCACTGGAACTAAAATAAAGGTAACAAAAGTCATACCAGCATGCCAATTCATTATGAATGGATTACCCACACAATAAACCTTAAACATGCTTCCTTTAGGATCTTATGACATGTTGATTGGCATGGACTGGTTGGATTCCCATAAAACCAAGTTGGACTATTACAATAAAAGTTTGGAGTGTGAAGATGAACAAGGGAGAAAGAGAACCCTACAAGGGATTCACAATCCTGTCTCAGTGAGACAAATATCATCCCTTCAAGTGAAGAAGTATTGCAGAAAAGGATGTCCTTTGTATGCAATACAAGTGTTGAACTCTAAATCCAAGCCTAGAGGCCCATACCATATTAAGAGAGTATCAAGATCTGTTTCCAGAAGAGGTACCAGGTCTACCTCTCAAAAGAGATGTTGTACAAAGGCTACATTCATCCTAGTGTGTCTCCATGGGGAGCACCAGCCTTGTTTGTGAAAAAGAAGGATGAAACACTTAGGTTGGCATAGACTATATAAAACTCAATAATATGACCATTAAGAATAAATATCCCTTTCCAAGGATTGATGACTTGTTTGACCAATTAAGGGGTGCTACAATTTTCTCCAATATTGACTTGAAGTCTGGATACCTTCAGGTCCAAATCAAGGATGAACACATCCACAACACATCCATTATGGATTTTCCTACCTCAAAGGATGTATCTAATATTAGATCATTTTTGGGCCTAGCAGGATACTATAGAAGGTTCATAAAGGGATTTTCCAAGATCTGTTTCCCAATCACCTCCCTTCAAAAAAAGGGAGTTAAATTCATTTGGACATCAGAATGTGAAGAGAGATTCCAAGAGTTGAAATACCTTCTAACCAATGCACTTGTGTTGAATATTGCAGACCCAAAAAAGGACTTCCTTGTGTGTACAGATGCCCGCAAGGAAGGGCTCATAGGAGTCCTTATGCAAGAAGGACATGTGATTTGCTATGAATCCAGAAAATTGAATGAGCATGAAATCAATTATGTGACCCATGATTTGGAATTGCCTTCCATAGTACATGATTTAAAAATGTGGAGGCATTACCTCCTAGGTATAATATTTGTTCTTATGACAGACCATAGTGGGATGAGATATTTGTTTGATCAACCAAAAATCAATGCTAGAAAATCTAGATGGATGGCTCTCCTTAATGAGTTTGATTTTGAAATCAAACATATCAAAGGAAAATAAAATAGGGTGGTAAATTCCCTTAGTAGAAGTATGAAAGTGATTCACTTGGAAGTTGTAAGCACCTATGAATCAGACGTCAAGGAGAGAGTGACTCAAAAGTGCACAAGAAACAGATGCATTTTTCAAGACTGTGAAATCATACTTAGAGAAATAGCCCATAGGGTTGAAGTATGAGGGTTATCAATTGTTGAATGATGGCCTGCTAACTTACATAGGTAGGTTGTATATTCCAAATTGTGATGACTTGAAGAGGTTCATAATAGAAGAACTACACAAAATACCATATACTGGTGATCCTGGCTATCAGAAAATGATCACAACCACTAGGAAACTATTCTATTGGCCCGTATTGAAAAAGGACATAGGTGATTACTTAGCTAAATGTCTAGAATTTCAGCATGTTAAGGCAGAGAACCAACATCCAACAGGGCTATTATAGCCCCTACCAATCCCAGAATGGAAATGGGAAACCATCACCATGGATTTCATCACATGGTTACCAAAATCAACCAAATAGAACGACATCATCATGGTAGTTGTGGAAAAACTGAGCAAGGTTGCTCACTTTATCCCCATAAAATCAAATTGCAAGGCAATAGATATTGTCGATATTTTTATGAAGGAAATATTTAGAATGCATGGAATGCCTAAGGAAATCATATCCAAAAAAGATACAAAATTTACTTCAAACTTTTGGAAACATCTATTTGTTGGTTTTGAAACTAAATTGCTATTTAGTATAGCCTACCACCCTCAAAATGATGGGAAGACAGAGAGGGTAAACCAAGTGTTAGAGGACATGTTAAGGATGCATGTAATGCATCATCCCAAGAAGTGGGAAGACTACCTACCACTGGTAGACTTTGATTATAACAATGGCTATCAAGATTAATTGAAGATGAGCCCTTTTGAGGCCCTCTATGGTAGACAATGCAATATTCCAATCACGTGGAATAACCCAGTAGACATAATTATGATCGAGCTAGATATGCTAAAGGAAATGGAACAACAAGTAATTCATATAAAACATAATATGAAAATAGCTCTGGATAGACATAAAAGTTATGCAAACAGAAAAAGGACTCCTGGAGAGTTCAAAGCAGGGGATCATGAGTATCTCTGAGTTAGGCCCAAGAAAAGTTCCTTGAGAATGGGAGCTTGTGCCAAGCTGGAACCTCAGTATTTTGGACCCTTTGAAAATTTGGATAAAGTGGGACCTGTAGTATATAGACTAGCACTTCCTCCCACAGTGAAGACACTTAATGTTTTCCATGTTTCGTTACTGAAGAAATATGTACATGATTCTAATCATATAATTGATTGGTATATGATTCATGTGGCACTAGAGGGAGAATTCTTTCTAGAACCACAATGCATAATAGACAGGAAGTAAATCCCACTTAGGAACATAACCATTTCTCAGGTCAAGGTGCAATGGAAACACTTTGGTCTAGATGAAGCTACATGGGAAATGGAGGATGCCATGAAACATGCATACACATTTTTGTTTACTTCTCCACATACAAATCACATCGGTAGGTATAACATTGAGGATGATGTTCCTTTAATGGGGAGGGGATTGTAATACCCATGTTTCCCCTAGCTTGTAAATATAACTATAACTTGCCAAAAGACTGTGGAAGACTGAATATGTGTGAATGCTAGATTTGATGAACCTTTTTGTTATAAAAGGTAATGTATTTATTTTTGTTATTAATTAAAAATGGATAATGTTGCATAACTTATAAAGGGAGGGTTTCCAAGGTAGATCATGATTCTATGAGAGAGATGGTGAGGGGGATGATAAATGGTTGAGATGACCCCCACCAGACTAGTACCTTATAGGATTTAACTACTTAGACCCGGAAAAGTCCTTTGACCCATAATTTAGCTACCAACCAATATGGTAGTTGGGAATTCCTTCTCAAGAGTACCCATCTAAAATACTTCTCGACCTGACCACAAACTGGGGATTTAGACCCATGCAACCTTGTTGAGGAAGGAAATAAAAGAAGGAAATTTGTGGGCATAGAGGGCGAGGGAAGGAGATGAGTCAAGAGACCATTCTTCAGAAGAGAGAAGAGAGTGTGAAACTCTTTGGTTTTCAATCCAATATGATAAAAAAGGTTGCAGATAAGGTGAGTGACTGAGAAAGTGCTTGTTGCAGTCCCCCTTGCTTGTTGGAGAGAAAACTGTTTTTCCAAGTTCCTATGGGAGGATGAGAGTAACCTTCATCCTTGACTATCGCTGGACAAGAAAGAAGAGTCTCTCTCAGAGAATCATGGTCTAGCTAGGGGTTGGCCAGTAGTAAATCCATTCAGGAGTGGTTGTGCCTACGGTTGGGTGGAAAAGGGAACCCCTCTTAGCAGTTGCCTCACTATCATATTTCTTGATAAGTATTCTTATACTCTATGTATTAGAATTGAAATGATGGTTGAATGTCTGTGGTTATGATTACATATTACATTGTTTGATTAATCATTAGGAATTATTACTTTTTTTCTATGAGCCCTTGTAATTGCATGGTTTCTATTTACCTCGGTATAGCAGCTGGAAATCCATGAGACGTGGGCCTTCAAAATATTTTAAGAATAAGTTTATGATTCTTGTATTGGTTGAGAAATTACTTTCCCTAATTTTGATCTTAATCTCTGTGAATGGAGGGCACTCCCTTCAAAACAATCTCCCAAGAGATCAAGGGATCATTCCCACGACCTTAACCAAATCACGACTAAGAATTGGGCATGCAACCCCAAGACCTATCAGAGGATCCATATGACCAAGACCTGGGAATCCTTCGCTAGGTCCGAAAGTAGCAAAGCTATTCTGGCTTTGGAACTCCGGGAGTTCAGAGCTCCTAGATGCTATGAACTTACAACCTCCAAGACCAACTGAAGGAAACCTACTGGCTTGGTTACCAACAAGGTCGAACGACATCTGGCGGTTTCCCTTAACCATGATCGTGGTATTTTTCCCACTATTAAACCCTGACCAACTTACCGGTCGCAAAGTAACACGAGCCATAGATCCAATGATACTTGGGATATTTTTTGACCATTGGATCTATGCCATGGTCAATCCAGTGTTGACCACTTCAGGAGAATAGAGGTGTCATAGTACCAAAACCCTTGAATGTCGGAGTTGAAAATTAATGTGAGCCATGGATCTGGGAGTCCATTGAGAACCCCTCCCAACCGTCTAATCAACCAGTGGGAGGATCTGCGCATAGCAATTCGGTGAATTCCTACTTTGGGAGAAAATAAGAATTAAGCATGTAGAACCCCTAAATGCCAAAATCATGAAGGGATGAGAGTCATAGATCTGAGGATGCTTCGGGACCTCTCCTAGCTGTTGGATCTAAGTCACGGTCAGTCTGACATTGACCACTCCCGGAGATAGGAAGTGTTAACAAGTAGGACCATCAATTTGAGGATACATCACGATATCTCTTAACTGTCATATATAGACTGTGGTCTGCCCGACGCTGACTACTCCAGGAGTAAAGAGGAGATTACATAGCGGAACCTCGAACGTCGAAGTTACGAAGAAACAACGGTCATAGATCTATGGATATACATGGAAACATATCGACCATGGGATATAAGAGGCTTTGGAAGGTTGTTAGTCTGGAGTGACATGGAACACTGACGTCACCTAGGCTAATGTGGAGCCACACTCGACGTGCCACGTGTCACCTTGATTCGTGCTTTTCACAGACCCTATGTTCCCATTAGAACATGACACATGTCAACCATTTATGGGGTCACGTGTCATCTCTTCCTTGTCATGTGTCATCCCCCCTGACACATATTCACTTGGTATAATAACGGGTGGAGTACTCGAGACCCACCCATCCTTGCCTTTGCATTTAATGCACCATCACATTTAAGGGTGGACCCTTTGAGAGTCCAGGGCTTTGAAACTCCAGAGGGTTTGGGTGTAGTGTCTTAGATAAGCTGAAAGGGGCGAAGGCTGTAGCCACATGGAAATATTTTAGGATCCTTCGAGAGTTCATGATTCTAGGACTCTAGAGGATATGCACGCAGAAAGAAAAAGTTTCGTCAGTGGATTTAATGGTGAATGGATTTACACCATATATTCAGAATCTTTTGGGAGCTCAGAGTCTTCAGGAAACGTGGGATGGTATGATTGAATTGAACCCACATGGCCCTTTCCCAATAACACCTAAAGAGCTATGGGAGGGTGTAAATCCTAATCCAAAGGTCAGATTCGAGCATGGTAGGAGTCATTAGAAAGCTCTTGATGAGAAGAAGAGGACTCAAGATGATTAAGGAAAGCGTAATCTTGATGCCCCATCCCTAAAAAGGGTACTTAGGGGTCGGGTGTGTTACAAGTCCTTATAAAAAAATTGGATGAAGGAACATTTAGAAATCTAGCAAGTTGTTGTGGATATCAAGAACTAATGTTAAAATGAACTCTCTTTCCTTTCTTAAAAAATAAAAATACTACAAGGATGAAAATCAAACCTAACATCAAGTTTCACTTTCATATCAGCTTCAGAAGAAGTAATTTGAGGCAGAAACCCATCAACTACACACACTACACCTCCACCATGGGATTCTCCAAATGTTATAACACTAAATAGAGTACCAAATGCATTTCCAGTACCAACTCAAATCTCTACCATACAAAATCATACAAAAAAGAGGATAAATTCATTATAGGTAAACCTATTTATAATTTGAAGCAAGAAATAGGAAACTTAAATTTCTATTCATTAATTTAGATACTTTCCAATAATAGATACAAATTTGAATGAATTAGAGACAAATTCAAAGTAAAATGAGGACAAATTCATTATATATAATCACGATTTCCATTTGAAGAAGGAAACATGAAAATTAAATTTTTACTTGTTATGTTAGATACTTTCTAATAATAGGTAAAAAAATTGAATGACTCATATAACTTCCATGGATATTCCAATAGACAATTCATCACAACAGAAACAATAAAATCAATGAAATCTTTATTGTGAAGGCTACTTTCCTTTAGATCTTAGATTCCTTAATTACTAGTTTTTTTCTACTGAAATGTATGAAATAGATTAAATGTGAAAATATAGAACATAAATAAATACACATGCCATCAAAAAATAAACACAAGTTATGACATGGGAAACCCGATATGGGATAAAACCCAGCTAGAAGGTGAGGCCACTTTGCTCTCATTTCCTCAAATGCAAGTACAAAGAAAGATGCACTCTCTGTGGAGTGCTATTTGACATTGTGGCATGTATGGCTGCTATAGAATATCTCCTCCTATATTATGTTCACAAAAATACCACTCTTATATTTTTTTCTTATATATGGAACAAGATACAATGCAAAATAATGGAGCCCCTTCTCCTCCTAGCAACCCGATATTTAGCATAGCCTGATAGTCGTCTAGGGTTAGGGAATTGACTTCCTCAACCCTCAATTAGTGATCGGGTTTGCACCTTCTATAATGTTATATAAAATAAACTACATGTCTATCCCCACACATTTAAGTAATGGGGACTGACCTAGAATCCACTCACACCATGGTGATCAATACGATAGGTCAACTTGTGGGAGTCATAACTTTCAAATACGAACTCCGATTGAGGTGATTCTTGCACCATTGGAAATGTATTAGTGTGTATAATATATACAATGGCTCCATAATAATTTTTGGACCATACAAAAGTGTCTTTTGATGCCTCATAATGGATACAAAATATTTCAAATAGTTTTTTGGACCCAAATTTCCAAATTTGGACCAGTCGCTAAAATGGATCTAAAGATGATTCCTCCAATTTGTTCACCCATAAAGCATTGATATAGATGAAAAATATTATAATTATCCAATATGGATAAAATAGTAATTTGTAAGAGTGCGCATTTTGAGGATATCTCGTCAAGTCACTATCATGGTGATTCACGATCTACAACCAATCCAATTTTCATAGTGAATTTTGTTGACAATGAAGTTGATGATCTACTTGGACTATTTCTTAATGATGATGAATAATTTTCCTCTTATTTATATGATTGTAGGGATTATGAGGATTCTACTATAGATACAAAGGTTGTAGATCCTCCTCATGAAAATCCTATCACAGCGCCATGTTGGGCACACTAGAACTATATGTAACAGACACGTTTGTTGGAGAATTAGCAAACCCTAGGTGGACACATTCTAAATTATAGGAAGCTCAAAAAGTTCTCTTTGCTAAAAAAACATTTCTACATATGCACTATTATATTACTACTACTACTATCGACCCATAAATCGTTCAAGAGTCCATCATAATTCTTGAGTGGGATGCAACTATGCAAGAGGAATACAACTCACTCATGTGGAACCACACATAGGGTTTGGTTCTCCTTCCTAAAGGAAGAAATATTGTTTGATGTAAGTGGATATAATAGACAAAGTTTACAATGAATGATATAGTGAAAAATAATAAAGATTAACTACCAGAAAATGGCTTCTCATGGGTACTTGTGATAGACTATAATGAGATGTTTGTACCAATTGTAAAGATGGACTATATTCGACTTGGGCTAGACATTGATGTATCTCATCATTGATAATTTCATCAAATGAACATAAAGAGTGCATTTATTCATGGGGATATTAAGTAGGATATTTACATGGAGTGGACTTAGGGGTTCTCTCAGGAATCTTTGATGGTGTGAAAACTTGGAAAATCCCTTTATGGCCTCAAATACACCCCTCGAGCTTGGCATGATAGGATGGATTCCTTCCTCCTCTCTCATGGATTTTCACAATTCCATTTTATTCCCAATGTCTACATTCTTTCGTAGTATGACTCTCTTCTGTTCATGGTATTGTATGTAGATGATTTCTTGATCATCGTCAACTCCTCAACATCCATTGATGTTGTAAAATTTACCTTGCATGACATGTTTTTGATGAGCGACCTGGGGTTTCTATATTATTGTATTAGGATTGAGATCACTCAATATGATTCTAGGATCACTATGGAATAGTCCAAATATTCTCTAGATATTCTATCATGATTTTAGATGGATAATTGCAAGCTTGTTTCCACTCCATTTTTCTTTCGCTTCAAACTTGAGGCTGCCTATTATTCACCTTTAGTTGACAACAACTAATATAGAAAACTAGTTGGGAGTATTATTTATCTCACACATACTAGGTTTGACATATCTTATGATGTTGGCATCATTTTCATATTTATGTAGGAACCCCACAAGTTGCATTGGAAGGAAAACAAGTGGATTATCCATTACATTGAAGGAACACACAGGTTTGAGATTCATTACATAGAAAGTTACAACCATGATTTAGTGGGATATACAAATTCGATTGGACGATAAATGCTACTTATCACAAATACACTTTAGGCTACCTCTTCTCCCTTGGTTCTAGTTCAATTTGTTGGTCAAGAAAGAAGCAGTCAACTATTGTTGTATCTATCACAAAGGAAGAGTATTGGGGAGTTTCTAGTGCAACCATTGAGACCATCTACCATCATCACTTTCTCATAGGGTTTGGTGTCCAATATTTTTTCCCATATGTCATTTTTTGTGAAAATAAAAGTATCATTAAGATCTCACAAGATCCAATTCACTAGTAGTGAAGCACATTGAGATTCATATGCACTTCATTCGAGAACTTATCTGTGGGAAAGTCATTGATATGAGATATTATTCAATAATGGAGAAGATTTCCGACATATTCACCAAAACTTTCATAAATAACAAGTTTCTTCATTTTTACAATCTCTATTGGGGGTGCAGATGACTTATTTTCCATAGCAAGCTACATAGTCTTCTCTTTTTATTTTTTGGGGTTGTTTTTTTTCTCTCTTTCTCATTTCTTGAGGTAATTTTTCATAAATGGGTACTGAGTATGGCTTGAAATTTTCCAAGAACCATATATCTCGCCACATACTCACCTAAATTGTTCTTATGGGGGGTTGTTGGTGCATCTTAGTGCTCTACTTCAACACCTTCATGCATTTTAAGCTTACTTAGTTTTTCTTCCTTAAATTTTATGGATAAATTCATGGCATGAAAATATTTTGTGACATTTCCTAAATCTATAAAAGCAAGTCATTGTATTTGTATTACACACATTTTCTTTCTTTCTAGTTAGTTAGTTGTTTAATAAATATAGAATAGAATGATACCATTATATAAATCTGCAGTTTGGTTATGTTCCTAAATCTCTCATTGAATACTAGGGTTGTGGTTTTATCCCTTGAAGACATTGGAGGAAGGGTTTAGTGATTAAACTCTATTTATCTATTGAAGGAGTAGATAAGAGGAGATGTCTTACTAAGGAGGATTACTAGTGTCGATGCTAGCTTGTGGAGAAACTTTGGTGGAGTTAGGGTTTCTTGAGTTTTTCTAACTAGGGTTTTAGAGAGATAAAGGATTGTACTATCCCTGGTATAAGGTTATGGTATGTACATGAATTTCATTTTTATTCATATATATGAATCTTCCAGTTGTCCAATAATTATCTCATTTCATATTTGATTTTCAACTATCTATTTCTTCATGGTTTGTTAATTTCCAACACTTGTATGTCTTGTTGATTTAACATGAGTTAAGGATGAAATTGTTGAGGGTTTTAACATTACCATTGAAGAAGATATGGATTATTTATTGTTGTAATTATACTATTATAAAGTGATTTTTAGATATGGTTTATGTATGGTAAAATTACCATAGTGGGATGAAACTTGTGATCTAATGTCCCCAACTAGGATAGATAGAAAAAATATGTTTGTTGTCCAGAGTATTGTTTTTTATTTGTGTGATTTTATCAAACACTTTGCATTAAGGCTGCTTGAAATTTATCACAAACAATTTTCATATGTCACCAAGATAGGAATATTGTTATACATATTACATACACCAATTACACACAGAATATAGAAGACAACCATGGCATATTATTATGGTATGGAAATCCAAATAACAACAATACAACGATATTTATTGGCTGTAACAACAACTGCAAAACCCTCCTAGACACATAGATCTACTGGCTGCAAGGAAGCTTCAATATATACTAACAAAGAAAAAACAAGAAACCTGGTAATGATGCCAAAATATCCTCAAGAGGTGATGTGTCTTCCATTGTACTTTCTAACCTTCATTGATGTGGTATAGATCTTCTCCTGAAACACCTACTCCAACAATCCAGCCGCTCATACTGTTGTGAGAAATTTCACCTTGCAGATAGGTTGAATGCCCCCTAGCCAAATTTTCTTCGGTCTAGGACAAAAGAGAACAGTGGACACTAACATACCTCTTTCTTACCTATTTAAGGATGAGATTTAAGGAGAAGGATAAAGAAAATAAGATATAAACTTTTTCCTATAAGTTGTCCTTGTTGCTTCAATGTCGGATATGGTCCAAGCTCTTGAACGCATAAGCTACTCTTGCAACCTTCATGCAAAAAGTAATACAACCCTTCTCTTCTACTTGTGAAAAGTTAGATAAGAAACTAATTTGACTAAGCTGAAAAGTATAAACATTCATACATTAACTTAAGCAATACAAGAATGAGGAAA
This sequence comes from Picea engelmannii, assembly GCA_009831015.1. Taxonomy (NCBI): domain Eukaryota; kingdom Viridiplantae; phylum Streptophyta; class Pinopsida; order Pinales; family Pinaceae; genus Picea; species Picea engelmannii. Next base: position 475,053 of record ML778266.1, read on the forward strand.
TAGGCCAAGTTGTATTAATGAAATAAACACTGGATACTCACAACCATGTTGATGTTATGCAAGCTTTCCTCCAAGATTCTCCTTTCCGTCCCCCTTTGTACATTTCCTGATGGTAATGAGAATACCTCTAAACTCTCAATCCTGCAAAGCCTTTCTTCTCTTGAATGTATCAAGAACATAGGTTTCATACTCTTAATATTTATCTTAAGATCAAAGGTTTCATACTTTACAACACTCCCCCTTTTACCATGAATGGCCCTATTTATATAGGACTTGAGAGGCTTAACCTCCATAACAATTCAAGGGAATGGTTGATATCTTCACTCCTTATTTTATGATTTAGTACCCAACATGGAGGGAATATGGATGACCCCTATCACAGTTTCCTCAAAACCCTCCTGGTACTTGCAAAATCGGCGATCGACCACCTCTAGAAAGTTCTGTCAATTCCATGTGAAAAATTATATACCTCCAAAATCCCTCCAATATGATGCCAAACACAAAATGAACTCATGTAAATATCTCGGGTGGATCCTGCTCCTTTTCTAGCTAGGGTGGGTATTGCACCATCAAAACTAAACTACAATGGAAGGGTTTTTCCAAACCCTAATGAAAGCCTTGGCTCAAAGAGAACATCAACACGAGAACAAATCATAATGAGGAAGGTGAAGTGATACCATTTATTTACACTTATCTGAATCCTTCTATATCTTTCTCCCTTTTAACCAAATCAAATAAGCCCATTATTCTCTCTTAATATTTAATTAAACGTTAAAAGTTACTTTTAACGCTTAAGTAATTGGAAAATTTTCTTATCTTTTTACTTAATGTCACTTTAGAATGTAACATATCTTGGATAGTGACATTAAACAAACCTCCTTGACTCCCTTTTTATTCATTGACTATAGCCTACATAAGTCATATAGGCTACTGAGTCATCCCCCATTATGATCAATTGGAAGGGGACATTACATGTGGGCACACATTCAATACATTTTCTCTCATATTGTCTTGTTTATTGGGGTTTTTAATAGGTGAAATATTATTTGATACTCTTGATATTATAGGTTCATACTTCATAACATCACTAAGGATGAAAATTCATAGGGATAAGATCTGGTAAACCTCTAGGAAAGAGGTGAATTTTTTGAAGTTGCATTAATTTCCCTAGATCGAGAAAAATTCTACATGGTATGATCTATAAACTTTCGTGGATATTCCAATAAAATAGCTCGTCACAATAGATATTATAATATTATGAAAATATTAGAACATGCAGACTATTTTTCCTTAGATCTTAGATTAATTAATTACTAGCTTTTCTTGAATTTATGAAACTAACTAAATATGAAGATGAAATAACAAGAAAAAATATACATACCATCCACACAATAAAACACAACATTTATCCTGGGAAACCATATGTAGGATAAAACTAGCTAGAAGGTGATTCCTATTCTCTACTCTCTTTTCTTCGGCTATGGAAAGTAAGTACAAAGAAAGAGACACTCACTATGGAGTTACCTTTTACACTATGAATTAGAATCTCCTACCTCCTTTTTTATGCTCTCAAATTACCACTCAGATTTTGTTCTCAACTATGGAATAAGTACAATACAAAATAATGGAACCCCCTTCTCCTCCTAGTGGTACGATATTTAGCATATCCCAATAGCCATATACGATTAGGGTTTTGATTTCCTCAACTCTCAATTAGTGGTCAGGTTTGGACATTATAGAATGTTATTAAAATTCCATAGGCGGATAGTCCCATATGTGTGAGTAATGTGGGTTGGCATGGCATCCACTTGTACCATGGTGATCAACAAGGTAGGTCAACTTGTGAGAGGAATAACTTTTGCATACAAGCTCCAATTGAGGTGTTTCACGTGTCATTGGAAAGGTATCAGAGTGTAGAACACCATCAAGGTATTTGGCACAAGATCTAAATATTATAACAAAAAAAAATATCAATTAATGCCTCAAAATTTCTCTGAAAGGTTTTGGATCCCAATTTTCCAAACTAGAACCTACCACTATAATAGCCCTGCAAGACAATTCTTCCAATTTTTCCACCTAGAAAGTAATAATATAGATGAAAAATTATATGATGATTCATTCTAGATCATACCTCCCCATTTGGGGAGGATTTTGGTCCCAAAAATATTTACTGCATGAGGTGAGAAAAGTTTATGTCTACCTTCTTCCTAGAGTACCATTTTTATTTTCCTGGAAGTTGTCCTTTCAACCCAATATGCCAAAGGTTATGCTTCCCATGTCTTATATTTCTAGACCTCCTCTACAAAATTGTGTCTTCCTCCAACTCTATCTGAGCATCTAGTGCTAAGTCCTCTATGGTAGGTAGGACATACTCCACCTTTGTTCGAAATTTAGTTTTCATTGATGTTAACCCTATATGTCAACTTTATAGCAATTCTAGAAGCATTGATCTCAACCATAGAAGAAGCATGTTAACCCCAGAATAAGCCTCTATAAGTGATGGGTTTTTTTGAAAGAATAAGTGATGGGTGTATTTGGAGAAGTCTCCAAAGTGGTCCCCTTATGGATTAGGTTAAGGGAAACCTTGGGCCTCACTAAGTTATTTTGTTTTTGTAGTTGGGAGAGTGGGAAGTTCTTGAGCGCATGAACCTCATGGGAAGACGCTCTGAAGAAGTCTACAAGAAGCCAAGAGGTATTTTCATGAAGCCCAAAGTTGACAGAGGATAAAGAGGTTGAAGAACATTACAAGTACATGAAACACCCTCATAGATGGATAGTCCTCGTCATGTTTTTTCCAACAATAGGTGGTATGCCATGTGGTTCCTCATGGTTGATGATTTATTCCCTCATGAAGTTGGAATCCCTGAAGAATGGTTAAGAAGCCCCTAAATGGTTGCAACAAGAAGATACAAGTCATTAATTAAAGGGTAAAATGGTTATAACAAGAAAGTACAGGTCGACCCTAAAGTTAAGGGAAGAATTCACTTGGAAAAGTATAAATACAATTCAAGAAACCTCTCATTTGTACACACACAAGTTCATTGAATATATATCAAGTGAAGTTGTGATCTCTTAATGAATCTGAAATGACAAATCTGAGGTAGTGAAGGAGTGTGAAGGCAAAGGTATCAAAATTTCATATGGGAGAAGGGTTTTCTAATAAACCATAATTAATTAGACCCCCTCATGTCAGCTATAGAGTGTCTTGTGAGGCACCCCAGCGGGTTCTATGCCACTTGTCCTGTGAGGCCCTGTGTGATAATTGGCTTTGTTTAGCGAGGTTGAGGTAAAATTCAATGAATATGATATGTTTTGTTTGTTGAAGATGATATGCACCAAGTCGATCTATTGGTCTGTAATGATATGCATAAGGTATTCTACATGATAAAAAGGTAGGTTTTCATTTGGTTTAACAATTGTATCATAGATGGTATGGCACATGCTTGAATCATGTTTTGTAGGTCTTGTTGGTACATGGATGCATAAGGTATATGTATTGGTAATGTTATGGTTGAGGCATATCTTTAATGGTATATGCATTGAGACATGTCTTGGTGATCTTATGACATATCTTTGGTATATGGTTTGAGGGATAACTTTTTTATGTTGGCACATGCTTGAGACATATCCTTGGTACATAGTTCATGGATGTTATGGTTCATTGTTAGAGGCACATCTTGGATGTATGGTATATGTTTAGTACATGGTTTGAGGCATATCTATTGAGACATATTGTTGGTACATATCTTGGATATATTGGAATATATATTTGGCACATGGTTGAGGTACATTTTGGGATACTTGGATACCTGGTTTGAGGTATATCATTGATGAGCTGGCATATGATTGAGGGATATGGTGCACATTTTGGATGTTTTGGCACATGTTTGAGATACATATCTTGGATAGTTTGTCACATGCTTAAGGCATGCTTTTGGCACATGGTTTGAGGAGCATTTTGGATATTGGGAACATGGATTGAGATGTACTTTGTTATGGTACATATCTTAGTACATGGTTGATGAATTTTATGGTACATGTTTTGGTACATGGTTGATGGATGTTATGGCACACATATCTTAGCACATGATTGGTGATATTGGTATATGATCTATGTGAGTGGATCTAGTTCTAGTTGATGATGAGATATCAGTATTAGTGATAGATACAATGACAGTGACAGTGATAGTGACATAGATAGTGACAGTGACAACGAAAATCACAGGTTAGATGACAGGTAGATTATTAGTGATAGGTTTATTATCAGTGATATTGTTGGTGATAGTTTGAGTCTACACTTATATTTCAGGGTGAAAAGAAGGGGAAATGAAAGGGTTTCATAGCCTCATTCCAGTTGGAGCCGAACAATATAGGGAGTTGGAGATTCATTTAGGTTGGATCCTGTAAATCAGGGGGTCATATCCTCCTTCCGATTGGAGTCAGAGAACACATGGAGCTAGAGCTTGTAAATCAGGGGATTGGAGCATCCTTCCAGTTGGAGCTGGAGAATTTGGGGAGTTGTATCTTCCATCATGTTGGAGCCTGTAAACAGGGGGTTGGAGACTCCTTCTAGTTGGTGTTGGAGAATTTGGAAGTTGGTGCTTCTTGTGAATGTAATATTTTGATATATAAAAAAACATTTTGTGGTTTTATCCCATTTGGGTTTCCACATAAAACTCTAGTACATTGTGTATTTGTGATTGTGATGTGATGCATTGTTTATGGTTATATGTTTATGATATATTGAATTCAATCATGTTTTATAATTGATTGATAAACTTGATTATTACATGTTCTAATTAAAAGTCTTAAAAAGTGCTCAATATTGATTCACCCCCCCTCTCAGTATCGACAAATATCCCAACAAGCTCCTGATCCAACATGGAAGGCTCATAGAATTTCAAATTCTCCAGATTTACTACTAAGTAAATGTGCGTGTATGGGGATATATTGATTTTGTAGGTGTTATCTCCCACCTTACCAAATATCTCAAAAGCCTTGATCTTCTTAACAAGACCCTGTAGTATTTCATTATTGAGTTGTAACCAAACTCCGTCTCCCACTTTAAATGTCTTAATGGTTTTTTGTTGATCATGTCTAGCCTTATACTTTTCCCTTTACTTCTTAAACTATGACGTCTTCCTTCCAGGGAAAATTTTAAGGATCCATATTTATCTTAAAGTGTAGAAACTTTGGAGAATATTACTAATTATTGAAATTCCAACCATAAAATGTTATGTAATATTTTTATAAAAATATTACAATTTTTAATGATATTATACAGCTTCTAGAAAATTTTGGTGATTTTTAGAGTAAAATACATTTATGCTATAACATTTGGGTGAATAAAATGGAAATCGGTGAATCATTTTTTGGAAAAAAAAATGGAAAATTATCCCATGGGAGAAAGTTAGCCCCTAAAATTTTCCCTCCTTTCCTCGCTCCTTGTTTTCCATATGCAACATCCAAGGGGAAATTGTAATTATACTAGAATTGAATAAGGGAAAGTAAAAAAACCTGGTCTTGCAACATGTTCTTTGTCAGTTGAAACTTTTGTTGAACTTCTACCAACTGTTTTTCCTCTCTAGGATTTTTGTTGAGTTTGGTCCTGAGGAGTATTCTAACTCATCCTTAAGGATTTCTTCACTTTCTTCTTCTTTCTTTAATTCACTATATTTATGTCAAATGTTATTCCATTTTATTGATGTACAAATCAAAATTAATAGTGCCATAAGCTCATTTCAAACATCATATTGCATTACACCCTAGTGTAAAAATTTTAAGTACCAAAACCAACCTCACTTATGACCTGCTCAAACTGACAGATACTCCATGCAATTAAAAGAGAAATAACTATGCAATAAACAATACTGTGAAGAATTAGGCATTGGGAGAAACTTGCTCCTGAAACTTGATAATGGCTAGCCACAATTTGTCCTATGGTACTTATTTTTCTAAAACAAAAATTTGGCCTAGTTTAATCTTCAAATCCTCTAATTTGGCCTTGAGCATAGCCTTCCTTTCATTTGAATTTTTCAACAAGTTTTCATTATGCAAAAAATAGGTACAATCCAAATTTCAAATATGTAAACATTACTCAAATGAAAACATTTAATATAATCTCATTTTAATTTTAATGATCTGACTTCTTCAATGCACTTTCCCTTTATGAAAAGTGAATGCAATTGAAATACAATCATTATAAAATAGTAGTCCATATTTATAATACATATTCAAAATCACATAAAATTAGGAAAAATATTGTCGAACACAATTTTCTTCAGCTCCAACCTGTACTCAAAGTTGAAGCATGCATTGAATTCTCTAGCCGTTAAAAGAGAAAGGATTTAAAAATAAATACAAGAAATAAGAACACTGAGAGACATTCAGAGGTAGTGCTTCTTGTGAGATGTAATTTTTTCTCAAGTTCTTTAGCCCGTCTTTCTACAACAATAGATTGATCTAGTAGAGTAGGAACCTTTACATGTAGAGTAGGAATAATAAGATAAAGACACCTATTATAAAATGACCAAGCCAAGTGTGAAATTAATCATGAAAGTAAGAAATAATCCACATATATTAAATTCGTGATTAGATCCTATATTTAGATATGTATGGAGTATAAAATTAGGTAACTAATGGCAAAGGAATTTTCATATTGTGTGAACTTTACACAGCTCCTTATACAAAAATTGCATGAAGGGACATTTAACAATCTAGCAAGTTGGTGTGGATATCAAGAACTAATGTTAAAATGAACTCTCTTTCCTTTCTTAAAAAGGAAAAATCCTACAAGGAGGAAAATCAAACCTAACATCTAGTTTCACTTGCATATAAGCGTCATACGAAGGAAGTCGAGGCAGGCACCCATCAACTACAAACTGTACACCTCCACCATGGGATTCTCCAAATGTTATAACACTAAATAGAGTACTAAATGCATATCCAGTACCAACTCATATCTACTGTTTAAAGACAAAATCATAGAAAATAGAGGATGAATTCATTATAGGTAAACATGTTTGTAATTTGAAGAAGGAAACAAGAAACTTAAATTGTTATTCATTAAGTTAGATAGTTTCCAATAATAGATACGAATTTGAATAAATTAGAGACAAAGTCAAAGTATAATGAGGAAAAATTCATTATAGATATTCATGCTTTCTATTTGAAGAAGGAAACATGAAACTCAAATTTCTACTTGTTATGTTAGAGACTTTCGAATAATAGGTACACAATTTTGAATGACTTATATAACTTTTTATGTCTCAATAATCTTTTCAACATGAGAATAAGTATGTACTACATACACACAATGAATATTTCACAATATGACAAAAAAAATATAATACCTCCCATTTCATAAAAGACCCCACTATCCCTAGGCTTGAATGCAACATGGTCTTCTTAAAATCTCAATTTTGATGGATCGCTTGAATAAGCAATGTTTGGTCCTACAAGATCTCTTACAAGATCATATTTTTCTCATGGTTAATGATTTATCAAGGCTTACATACAAATTACAAGCTTTGCAAATTTGTTTTGGTTTACTTGGATAATATCCTTATTTGTAGCAAAAGCTAGGAAAAACACTTGGACCATATCCACATAGTGTTCAACTTTCTTCAACAATGTTGAAGTCTTTCTTTGGTTAAACTTAGGTCTAACACATGGTTGTTTGTTAGTTTCCATGCTTTGGAAAGTGTGTCCAAGTCCTAAGTGCACACATGGAAGAATAAGGTATAGTTGCAGGTATGGACAAATTACAATTCAACAGAAGAGGCACTAGAATGGGTTTGTACTATAGCATAAGGTAGAGAAGGTATTGCAAGTCCATAGCATGTACAAGATCATGTGGAAATATAGGCATGAGGGATAATTTTAAGGATGTAAATTTATCTTAGAATGTAGAAACCTAGGTGAATCTTACTTGTCCTTAATATGGAAAGTATACAATGTTTGACGATGTTTTTATAAGGATTTTATATAGTTTCTATAAAATTTGGGATATTTTTAAGGAAATTGGCAAATTAGTTTTTGGAAAAAGCATGGAAAATTAGCCCATGAGTGATATATAGCCCCTCAAATTTTCCCCAATAGACATATCTACACAACATTGAGTTCCATGCAACATAATGATTTGTAGATGACAATGAAACAATAAAATAAAATAGGACAGGGAAAAATCTTTATTTATAGAATTCAAATAGTAAGGGTACATGCATGCGCTAGATATAGATAGGTTATGATAAGGTTTTCCTTAGATTCCAGTTCTAGGAGAGTGAATGTTGTTTCTAAGTTAAGTAAAAGAGGGTGCATGCAGTGGCATGTGTTATTTTAGTTTATTAAGCATTTTTCTAATTATATATTAAGGCTAAGTTCAATTAGAAGCATACATGCAGATAAGGTCACATATCTCTAGAAGTATGCATTCTTGCATGCCTTAAATAATCTCCAATAAAGGCATTGTTGTGCATGTGTATAGATTTGTTGTACCCACTCTTCTTCCTAGTCTATAAAGGATAAATAAAGGGTATAGTTTTATTCATTTAGTTCAACAACGAGCAGTGAAATAACTTGTTGTATTTTTCTTATAGAAGATTTTAGTTTCGAATTGATGAGAAAGTAGTAGCAGGTTTTGCTAGTCCATCTACCGAGTTTGTATTTTTCTTTTAATAGTGAATTAGCAAGTATGTTGTAATTCTATTTTCCTTCTGAATAAAAATGATGCAATTTAGGATAGACCTGTGATTTTTCATTATATATTTTCTACAGTATGTGTTTGCAGAGTTTAGTATTATTAGCACACCAGTTTTGAGTGGATTTTAAGGTTCAACTATCTAGTAGATTAAGAATTCTTTGAGTGCAAAGTCCACTTACCTTGTTTTGATAAAATATAATAGTTTTGTTGTTGATGCAACAAGAGACCATACCAATATAGAAAAGGTCAAGTTCTCAAGGAGTGGCGTATTTTGAATCAAACAAATATCAATAATTTTGTAGGAGGCATTAATTTCTATCAAAAAAAATTCTACCATTATCTCATCCTCTAAATCAGCTCAACAATAAATAAAAAAATCTTACATTCACTCCAACATCAAATAGAACATTTAAAATTTTAGAAATTAAAGGATCTTATTTTCTTTACACATGTGCTTTTACTCCTTGATCTCCAACAACAAATTTAAATGGAGACTATGGATTTGTTCCACAAACAATGAAGTATCATACATCAATTTGGTGTTTGGATAGGTTGCAACCTTAAAATTAAGTTATTATTTTAATATGCAATTGGCATCATTCTTGAGTGGCGGGGGAGACCCAATTATGTACCACTCCAAAACATTGCACAATGCAAGATGAATTAAAACATCATTGTATGCATTGGTTACTACTTACATCAATACTCTTGTCTTGAACTTGGCTAGAATCTAAGAAGGAATGGAAGTATTTCTAGTATATATGAGAAGTTAATCAGATTACAACAAAGCGAAGATTGAATGTTTGAGGCCTATAATTCAGTTTGTGAATCTCCATGATGGTTCTTATACTAGTCAAATGTCCACTATTCATAAAATTTTATGAAGCAATAATGAGATAATACTTTCTTGTCCAAAAATTATTTTATTGTTTGAGTCAACATGCCTTTCTTGCAATGGAATCAAATCCTAGTGTGATCTGTAATTCTAGGTGTGACATAACTTTATGAGGCTAATTCCATGCTTACTAACGAGCACCTAAAATGGCATATGTTTAACACTCGTCTATACTTTTTTTCTTATCATTTGATATTAATCACTTTCCTTTTGATACTTCCATTATCCAATTCACCTCATTTGTCACCAAAGGTATGGATCCTACACCATAAGCCATTATTACGTTATTTTTGCATAATTCTTAGGAATGAACTCATTACTATCAATCACTAACATTGTTGCATAAGAATCTAGTAACTGCAACACTCCAAGTAGTTGCAACACCTCTCTGCTACAAATCCAAGCTGATACAGTTTCAGGCGCAAAGAAATTTGTTGCAATTATAGGAACAAAACCAAACCATTGCAACTCAAGGTGCATCTGCGGTTGTTGCAATTCCATAAAAAACAGTTACAAATGCAAGCACGATTTTCATGTTGCGACTCTAGAAATATCTCATTGGCCCAACGATCAACGTTGTAGTTGTAGTTGGGAGTCGATAATTGAGCAACAATCTCCACAAGGGAAGGTGATAGAAGAAAAATAGGAGACTACAAAAATAAGTTACCTATCAAGTCACCATACGCATGCAATTGAAAGAATCGTTGCACTGGATGAACAGTTAGATTCTCATGGTTGTCTATTTGGTGTTTGTATAATTTTAGAAAATTAGTCGTATTGTATAAAATCCTCAGCTCCCCAAGAGCTAAGGGGAGGAAATAGTTATGGAAATTACATTTTGTTGTTATTATATCTTTTCAAGCTACGACAATATAATTTTATGGATTTATAGTTGCATGCTGATGTATTGATTGATCGTGTGATTCTAGTTATGTATCCTAGTACCTTGCCTAAGTGGTTAGGGCCCCCTCCTTAGTCAGTTATTGTAAATAACAATAGTGTTATAATTAGTATTTTACTTTTGTTTAGTTTATTCTATCATTTGTTACTTTCAATTGATGTAATTCCAAGTTCATAACTTCATCCACATGTTGTAAACATTCTATGGTTTGTTGTTTTTCTAGAATCATAGTATAGTTCTCATATTTTAGAATTATCTTCCAATCCACTGTAATTCCCAATCTATAGAATAATGTTACGATTTAGGAGTGGTTTGGTTTTCTAAGTTCAGGATCTCATAACATCACAATCATCCTGCACTTTTCATTGCTACAAATCATGTCTCTTCAAGTTTTGGCTATAACAAAATTCATTTGTTTTGATTCACATTGTTGTAACTCAGTTAGATTTTGTGTTGTTCTACAACTCACATTGTTGCAACTCCGCTTGCAGCTACACTTAGTGTGTTTTTTTATTCCCTCTAGGCTTAGTCTTTCAAATTTTGGATTGATGTTATTGGATTAATATTGAATGAACAAACACTTAATTGTTGTGACAATATAAGATATATATTATAATTGAGAAATTCACCAATAGGTCATAGCACAAGTTTCAATTCTCCCAAGTGTGATTTTAATTCCTGCAAGTGTGATTTCAATTTATGCAAGTGTGATTTCAATTTTTGCAAGTGTGATTTCAATTTCCGCAAGTGTGATTTCAATTTCAACAAGTGTGATTTAAGTTCTTGCAAGTGTTCTTTAATTTCTACGAAGAAACTTAGGCTTTAGAATAGTCTGGTGACTTAATTAAGTATTATGAGTCTTTGAATTGTGACATTAAAGTGATATAATGCAATAGCCAAAACAACAGTCTTCTTGCATAGATTTTGCACGACAGTTCGAAAATTCCATATAAGCCCCAAATTGATAATTAAATGTACAACTCTTCATTTTCTTACTAAGTTAATTATAAATTAATTGAAAGGTCCATCATTTTTGTTGTTGTTGTGAGGGAACTGTCAAAAGAAAGTAGTGTTGTTTAAATTGTGTGGATATTTCTTCATTTCACTAGAATAGATGTTATGATTTCTTTTCATTAATTTGTAGGATGATTTTCTAAGTCTTTTCTATGCTTGATTCTTGAGATAAGTAGGGTATATTTATTATCTCTTGCAAAACCCCCAAAACATTAACAGTGTAGGTCAATCACAAAAGGGGAAGGAGCATCATCAACCGAATTACTTATCACCCACAACAAGTTCCCTTGCCAAAAATAAGCATGAAGCATCTCCTCTGGTATAAGAGAATGTGCAAGGATCTATATACACCGAGATCCCATTATCATAGGATAAATATCATGCCGAGGAGTTCCTTTTTCCCTAGGTACATTTCAAAGAAAAGGACAACCCTCAAAAAGAAGTGGCACATGAAATTGTCAAAGAGGATCCTACGACTTTTAGATTCCCAATCAATGAAACTGATGAGGAGACCAAGATGAATAACATCCCTCATTCTACCTTCCCAAAATTTCATGGGATATCTAAAGAAGATCCTAATACCTTCCTCTTCGAGTTTTATGTACTTTGTAGAAGCTACGACTATGTGACATATGCCTAGAAATTAAATATCTTTCCTACCACACTTAATAACGCTACGTTACAATGGTTCATGGGCCTCAGAAAGGATAACATCCACTCATTGGACCATATGACAAATAAATTTCTGGACAAATATCAAGACTATTGCAAAGACAAGGAAAGAAGGGAATAAGTCTTCAATATGATGTAGCATGAAGATGAGAGCTTGGAAGACTACATCGAGTGATTCACTTACAACCTACAAAGGGAAAATCAAGGAGAATTGGCTCCTCAAATGCGACATGTATTATTTATAATAAGAATCTGAGATGATTGTATAAAACTCTTCAACCTTATGGGAGAGGGAGAAATCTCTCATCTATATTACAACACTATCTTGGAACATTGTCATAAGTATTCCAGAGGCACATCTAAAACAAGAAAAGGGCCAAGATATATGCTGGAAAGAACAAGAAAGACTGTTGGAATTGGAGTAATGAGGGAAGAAATCAAGAACATGTTCGTATATTTTAAGACATATATACTTAGTTCCATGTGCTCCTAATTGGATACAGTATAGACAAAGAAGCAGAAGGAAATAGAGTGAGCTTTGGCTATCATTTTCCTGAAGTGTAGAATGAAGCATCCAAAGAGAGAATGCTCATTGGATAAAATTAATGTCTATGAGATATGCAGTGAGGACCATGCTACACATAATTTTCCATCCTTTCCTGTATTAAAGGCCATCTATAAAAAAACTGAGGAGTCGAAACAATTATGCTATGTCTCTCAAAAGAAACCTTGGAAGCCTAAACCTCAAGGTATGATCCAAGATCAATCGAAATATTTCAATTCATATTGGACTAACCCTTGTTTGGAATATGTTTCTCAACCATGGGGAATTCCAACCAAACAATGGGTAGCTCCTCCTCCAAATTAGTTATGGAAACAAGGTTGGAGAAATGCCACCATGGAAGGACCTCAACAACTTATGACATAGCCACCAATGAAACTTCTTCCCCCACCTTAGATACATGAATATAAATCCACCCTTCCTCAACCATAACTACCATCACATACTATACCTAACCCAAATAACGGGAGGCCATCCCAACCAATGCAAACTGCTAGACTTGCAACTTATTTGACCTACCCAACTTACTCCATCTCTTCCCTGGACTATAATGATATTCACCTTACATCTGGGAAGAATATAACCAAGGACCACACTCACATTAGAATCTAATATCTAAATGAGGAGGTCCCAAGTGAAGAATCATAACAAAAACAATCTCAAGAACCTTCAAAGACTGAAAATCCCCACCCTACACTTCGGGACCCACCCTATCCTGAAAGGATAAATCAAGACAAACCTTCTATAAAACTTGAGTTTGATTTATTAGTTGAACTCAAGAATGTGTGTGTCAATATACCATTATTTCAAGCCATTAAGGACATACTCATCTATTCAAAAGTGGTATGATAACTTTGTTTATGGAAGACAGTTAGGAAACGAAAGGATCCCCAAAACATTCACATCATGGAAAAACTACCAGACCTAATGATGGGGGGAAGTTCTCACAAATAAATATTCTGACCCCGAAAGTCCAGTAGTTAATGTGAAAATCAATAATACAAATATTATTAACACATTAATTAACTTAGGGGTCACCGTCAACATATGATACGTGAAACCATGCAATCCTGAAGAATTACAAGCCTTATGTTGGAGTTACTTCACAGACACCTAGGATTTATTTTTCCTAAGGTTTTTCCTATGTTTATTAGTCTTTATATAGTCTCCTAAAGTTTCGAGAAAATATTCCTCTAGGAGAATATTCTCTTCAATTTTCACTTCGGTTTGACTACTTGAGTGGAGTCTAGATGTTGCATTGGTTTTGTCACCATGAAACATTGGGATCATCACCAGATAATGTGTGTTGTCCTTGGGATCATCACTAGACTAGAGAATTACCTATGATTCCCTGATCTCCTCCTTACTTCACTCTGTTTTAGTCAGTTAACTGAAGACTGGTAGACTAGTTAACTCAACTAGGTGGTTGTTCACTCTCGTAACTGCCCGAGAGACTAGAATAGGTGGTAGTTCACTACCGTAACTATTGGTGTGTGTCCAAATCACTCTAGACCACCACTATGGTGCATTGGATTCACCTCCAGTGTGCATTGGTTGAGTTATACATAGTATATCATGTGTAAATCATTCATTATTCATTACAGTTAATGAGGATTATTCCATTCTTTCTCTCTTGATTCTTCCTTCTCAATTTCTCTCTACAAATGTTTGTGGTATTTTCTAGCTAGATCTATTCTGTGCAGGTTCAAAAAATTTACATGGTATCATATCCCACAGAATGCTAAGCAAAAGCTACACCAAATTATTTTTGCAGGTACCAAAGATTGAAGACAACGGAAAAATGGAATTCCCAAAAGAATTCATTCTTATACCTTACAACTTCTTTGCATGGAAGGAGAATATGATCATGCATATTCAAAGCAGAGGATTGTAAAGGTTAAAATTGAATACAGATACCGAACTAACATCATCCATAGAAAAATCCAAGTATCTAAATTGAATGGATGAAGCATTCAGAGCAATTTGTAGTCTCATTTCTCCTGATCTCCTTTTTCACATATCTTCCTATAAAACCCCCAATGAATCCTAGACCACCATGGAAGGGATAATTTTAAAATAGGATGATATGAGGGGACACATTATTGAGGTGGACGTTATCACATTGGATCCAAAAATCTTCGACAATCTCCAAGATTTCTTTACAAAATATAAGGATTTACTGTCGCAACTCAAAGCTTGCAGGGTTAATAAATCTGAGGAGAAACAAATGGTTCTCACCATTCTCTCCAAAATTTGTCATGAATTATTCATTTTCATATCCACATTCCATTCAGTCAAATTCACCTCTGGAGCCACCTGGAAGATGCCTTCTCTTGAGGAATTTATCAAATCCCTGACACAAGAGCAAACCAAGCTCTTCAACATGGGAAAAATCAAAGGCCCAAAGGCGCATGCACTTATTGTGCAAGATGGTAGCCATAAATATCATAAATCTAAAGATAAATACAAAAGGAAAGATCATGCAAATCTGAAGAAGGAAGGGTGCTCAAAACCCTTCACCGATGCCTCTAGATCCAAAGGTGGAAACAAAAGAAAAGGGGAGAAATGCACATACTACCATCAAGGATTCCATCCGGAATCCACATGCATGCAGAAAAAATAGATCTAATGACTCAAATACTTCAGAAAAACAACCTTGGAAATCACATCCCTGAGGGTGCCAAGAAGAAGAAGCCATAAGATCATAATCCCAAGAAAGGCAATTCTAGCCATGCCTTGGTTGCCATCAACTCCTCTCCTGATGCTTGGATCGTAGATTTAGGGGAATCACATCACATGGCTTCCACAAAAGCAGTATATTCTTCATTGGATGCATGAAGGGGACAACTCTCCAGTCGAGGTCACTGACAAAGGAAGGATTGAACTCACTAACGAAAGCTTCAAGAATGTGTTGCACGTTCCCAAACTTTCCGTCAATATTCTCTCCATGTATCAGAGATGAATTTTGACACTGGAAAGAAAGTCATATTCACACCTAATGCAGTGGAAATCTATGACATGCAAACCAATTCCAGGGTTGCTACCGATGAGGTAAATCATCAATCTAGATTGTATACATTTTCTAAATTTATTGAACTAGATTCTGCTTTACTACTTACCCATGCTGATGAAAGTAGTAGGATATGGCATGAAAGGTTCAGGCATTTGAATTTCAGATATATGCAACATATTAGAAAGACAATATTGGTTGATGGTCTACCAGACATCCATTTCTCCAAAGGAATCTGTGAGGGATGTGTTCTTGGAAAACACCCTCAAGAGAAATTCAACAAAGGAAAGACTCAAAGAGCTTCCTCTCCTTTAGATCTGATCCATAGTGACCTCATGGGCCCTTTTCCGCATCCATCAATCAACAAAGTGAGATATGTTCTCATTTTTGTTGATGATTTCTCATGTTTCACATGGATTTAATTTCTTAGGAAAAAATTAGAGGTCTTTCAACACCTCAAATATTTCAAAGCCCTGGTTGAGACATAATCAGGAAATAAAATCAAAGTCCTCAGAACTGATAACAGGGGAGAGTATGTCAATCATGATATTCATAATCTTTGTCATGAGGCAGGGATTCATTTGCAACACACAATTCCCTATACTTCCCAACAAAACTGAGTTGTTGAGCAGAAAAATAGATCTCTAAAAGAGCTGGCATTTTGCATGCTACATGCAAAGTCACTTCCACAAAGATTATGGGACGAAGCACTTAATTGTGCAACCTACATCCAAAACATATCCCCATAGATCTATCAAGGATAAGACCCCCTACGAGGCTTGGAGCAGACTCAAACCGAAAGTGATCCACTTTCATATTTTTGGTTCATGTGCATGGGCCCAGATTCCCTATGAAAAGAGAAAGGCACTTGATCCACATAACACATAGTGTATCTTTGTTGGATACCTTGACGGTGTCTTGCATGTACCTCAACAACCGCATGCAGACACCTTCATTCTTCCACCTGTCCGAGATGATGAGAATGCACATGCCAAATCTTCTTCAGATGAGAGTTCTGATTCAGAGGATTTAGATGATCCAGATACAGACTCAGTATAGTCATATGTAGATTCAATGCATCAAGATGCATATGCATAGTGAGAGTAGAGGCCCAAGTGGGCCTAGACTACTCTTCAGGATGTAGGGGATATTTTTGGTGATCCAACTGATACTAGGAGGACTCGATATGATTTCAAGGAGCTTCCTATTGCACTCACTACCACTGAACCATTTACCTCCAGGCATATTTACTTGGTTCAATCTTCAGATCCATAGTCTTATGGCGAGGCTACTGGAAATCTGTTTTGGGAATTCTCCATGCAAGAGGAGTACAACCCCGTCCTTGAGAAGCATACTTGGGATTTGGTTCCCCTTCCTTCTGGAAGGAAACTTCTCAGATGAATATGGGTCTACAAGACCAAGAGTGTTTCATATGGAAAAATTAGCAGATCCAAAGCCAAGGTTGTTTCCAAAGGATTTCAGCAGGTGCATGGCATTGACTATGATGAGACCTTCACTCCCGTAGTGAATATGGATTCTATACGATTGGAAATTTCCATTGTGGTAGCTAAGGGATGTGAATTCCATCATATGTACGTGAAGAGTGCATTTATTCACAATGATCTCTCTGAGGATATCTATATGGAGTAACCCTAGGGATTTATGCAGGACTTATCTTTGGTCTGTCGACTACAAAAGTCTCTTTATGTCCTCAAGCAGGCTCCGAGGGCATGGTATGTCAAGATGGAATCCTACCTATTGTCATAGAAATTTGTATGTTGTAAATCACACCTGAATTTCTACATGCTCAGGACGGCTAATTCAATTCTACTCTTGGTTCAGTATGTTGATGATTTGTTGATCACCGATTGCTCGAATTCAATTATTGTTGCAATCAAGAGGATTCTAAATGACAGGTTATTGATGATGAACATGGGTCCACTACACTTCTTCCTTGGACTAAATATCATTCAGGATGCATCAGGCATCAAATCGTCTCAGGCCAAGTATGCACAAGATCTCCTTGAGATATTTCACATGAAAAACTACAAGTCTGCTTCGAATCCTTTCCTATCAGGAGTCAAACTTGAGGATGGAGGGGACACTCCACTGGTTGAAAACACACTATATAGATAACTAGTGGGGAGCTTGTTGTATCTCATACACTCTAGACCAGACCTCTCTTATGCATTTGGCGCAGTTTTCAAGTTCATGTAGGAGATGCATGAGCTACATTTTAATGTTGCAAAGCATATCCTTCGATATGTATAGGGCACCAACACCTTTGGTATTCATTATGTAGTAGACTCTACATTAGATCTCATCAGGTTCACTGATTCTGACAAGGCTGGAAATAGCACTCATCGCAGTTCCACATCTGGTTACTCACTCAGTCTTGGTTCCAGGCCTATCTATTGGTCGAGCAAGAAGCAGGCTTCTATTTCTCTTTCTTCAGCCGAGGCTGAGTATAGAGATCTAGTTAACATAACCATTTAGGCTATGTGGCTACATCATTTTCTCACTAATTTGGGCATTCCATTTCATCTGTTTATCGTCATCTGGTGTGACAACCAGAGCACTTTGAATTTATGTAGATATCCAGTTCAGGGGTAGCGGAAGAAGCACATAGAGATCCACATGAACTACATCCAAGACTTAGTACACGAGGGGATCATCGACCTACAGTTCTGTCCTTCAGTAGAATAGAGAAAAAACATCTTCACCAAGACCTTCACCGAGTAGAAGTTCCATTCTCTGCGAAGTCATCTTGGAGTGAAGGACACAGTTGTATAGCAACTGTCAGTTATTCTTTTTACATACATTGTACCTTGAGGGGGGGTTTTTCCCATGAGGTTTTCCCCCTTTCCTCACTTTATTTCAATTTATCTTTTGTATTTGGGTACCTAGCATGGCCTCGTTTCTAGGACCCATTCTTTATTTTCACCATAGTGATGTTCAGGGGGGTGTTGGAGTTACTTCACACACACCTAGGATTTATTTTTCCTAAGGTTTTCCCTATGTTTATTAGTCTTTATCCAATCTCCTAAACTTTAAGGAGAATATTCTTCTAGGAGAATATTTTCTTCAGTTGAGTGGAGGGTAGATGTTGCATTGGTTTTGCCACTATGCAACATTGGGATCATCACAAAATAATGAGCATTGTCCTTGGGATCATCACTATACTAGCGCATTACCCATGATTCCCTGATTGCCTCCTCACTTCACTATGTTTCAGTGAGTTAATTGAAGACTGGTATACTAGTAAACTCAACTAGGTGTAAATTCACTCTCGTAACTTCCCGAGAGACTAGACTAGGTGGAATTTCACTCCTGTAACTATTGGTTTGTGTCCATATCACTCTACACCACCACTATGGTGCATTGGCTTCACCTCCAGTGCACATTGGTTGAGTTATACATAGTATATCATGTGTAAATTATTCATTATTCATTATGGTTAATGAGAATTCTTCCGTTCTTTCTCTCTTTCTTCTTTTTTTCTGAATTTCTCTCTGCAAGTGTGTGTGGTATTTTCTATATAGATCTATTCTATGCAGGTTCAACACATTTAAACCTTAGGGGAACCCCCACAGTACTTCAAATCTCTGATAAATACACAATTAAACCAGAAGGAATTATAGAATATGTAGTGATCTTTGTGGATTCATGGAAATATCTCACTGACTTCATGGTCCTACAACCCAAAAAATCTCTAGGAAGGTATCCTCTAATTCTGGAACAACCATGGTTATCCATTGTCAATGCCTATATTAGTTGTTGGTCAGGAAACATGAATATCTCCCATGGGACATCCACTAAATAGTTTACTCTCTACCCTCCTACCAAACCCAACATAGACTTAGAAACACCACTTTAGGTTGATGGAGATGAAAGTGATGAAGAAGGGGAAGCCCATCAGGTCCTATCCATAGATCAATACCTAGCAATAAGAGAACAAAAATAGGATGATGAATCAATGATTTTATACCCTCCTTCTCTTCCTCACAAAACACACATCCTATTGAGCATATTGTGAAATTGGAAACTCAACTTTCTTTAACCTCTAAAATCATATCACCCATTTAACAAAAACCTATAAAATAAAAATACCAAGGATCCCTTATCGAAACCATACAAATTATCCCAAGGAAAACCTTGAAAATCAACCAAGGACTAACTAAAAAAAAAGAGCGACTAGTTCAAGTGTTGCGGAAGAACAATGATGCCTTCGCTTGGAATTACTCTGACATTAAGGGGATCCACCCTGACCTATGTACAAATAATATATATATCAAGGAAGGAGTTAGACCCATTCTTCAACCTCAATTCTGAATGCACCCAATGATGAAATACATAGTCAAAGAAGAGATACACAAATTACTTATAGCTAACTTTATCTATCCCATTTCTGATATCCAGTAGGTCTCCCCTCTTGTCATGGTGCCAAATAAAAACAGTGAATGGAGGATTTGTGTATATTATCAAGAATTGAATAAAGAAACACATAAAGATCACTTCCCATTATTTTTCATCGAACAGGTATTGGAAATGCTCACAGGAAAGAATTATTTCTCTTTCCTCGACATTTTCAACGGATACAACCAGATCCAGATCACCCCTGAATACCACAAGAAAGTAATTTTCACCCGTCCTTGGGGAAAATTCACCTACCGTGTTCTACCATTCAAGTTATGAAATTCCCTCACCACCTTTCAACGATCCGTCATAGGTATATTCTCTGATCTCATTCATGAGTGAGTGGAAATATATATGGATAATTTTACAACATATGGTGTAATATCCCTAGGTCGAACCCCAACTGTAAATGTAATAATGTACTTACACCGGTGAGCTATTTTATATCTTTTTTGGCATGCATCTTCCATGATGTAGTGTGTGCATGTACTGAGCAACAAAATGATGAAATGGGCACATTCCAGGGTACCGCACACAACATCTTAAGTGCGCGTGATATTGAGGCCAGCGAGCCTTTCTGTATATGTTTTGTTTTATAGGTTGGTGAGCCGGTTATTATAATCTAGGAGGCTTATGTTTGTATTAGGCCAGTGCACCTATTTTTGTATATGTCTCATAATTAATATAAAATACATCATTGCATGCAGACCGACCACGATAAAAGAGATGGGGGACTAAACTCCATTGGTTAGGGAAAGGGAGGGGCCTAAAAGTTAAGGAAAAGGGCTAAGCTAGGGTTCTTAATCCAAAAAGGAATATTATATTAATATTTCTTAAATCATGAAGTAGGGATAATTATATTATCCTAAGTTCTAAAGTTGGGGACAAGTGGGAAAAAGTAGCTCCCAACATGACAAGTGTCAAGTTGGGGACATGCATACATATTGTTGGGACTTAGTTCATTTTCCCATCTTTTCCATTATTCAGACGATTCATTCCTTCCATCATTCAGCCATGATGCCATGACCATTTTCACTCATGCAGTCAATTATCCTCCATACTTTCTGTCAATGTACCTAAACTTGTATCCATAGCCATACTTGTTTATGTAGCTGGTTAGCTAGGGAGATGGACTGAAGAAGTGGGTTGTCAGGCCCATGGGATACTGAAGAAGTGGGTTGTCAAGCCTGTGGGATATTTAAGAGGCGGGTTGTCAGGCCCATGAGAAATTTCTCTCTGGGTGAGAGAATTGTTGGGAATTGATTTCCTAAAGGTGCCAAACTACAGATACAGGGCTCTGAGACTTCCTATCCGGTATGTTGTTGAAGCCCTGGAAGGGAAGTGGGGTAGCTGAAGGAATGTTGAGTATAGAAGGGGCACACTTCCTGGGGTGGGACAGGCATGTGGGGAATGAGATATTGTAGGCTATTAGTTTGAGTAGGCACCTGTGACAGAGTCTTTCCTATTTTCCATGAGCCATTAGCCTAGTTAGGAACCCTTTACCCGGGTGGAGTTTAGTCCCAGCTCGGGGGTGACTCACTGTTGAGAGTGATGAACAGTGTGGTCTAAGGCTGGGAGGTTCGTGGAAGGTTTGCACACAGTTGGTGATATTCTTACCAAGATAAGTGTTAACCGTGTGATAAATTTACATGCTGCATTATTATTTTCGTGTTTATTTTTATGGATTTATCTATGTATGATTTATAACTGTGTTTATAGTAATGGGTATTTCTCGCATATGTTGCATGTATATGTTTACTATTATTTCAGTATGAATCTGTGCATTTACATAACGTATTTGTCTATCTACGTTTTTATATATATGCTTCCGCAAGAGTTCAGTGTGTATATGTTTTAATTGCATGCAATTCGAAAAATGTATGTGGCATAGCTCAGTTAGATGCTAGGTATGTTACAGTATGTTCTGTAGAGAGAATAAAAGAGTTCTCTAGCATAGTGTGGCCCGACCTGGGTGATCGGGGACGTTACAAAATGGTATCAGAGCTAAGAAAAGTGTCTGAGTAGTGGCATTGCCCGACCTGTTGGTGGATGGGGATGTTACAATATGGTATTAGAGCTTCAGTTTTCAACACTAAGCCTGGATGGGATGAGGAATTTAAGTTGAAGAGAAATTTCATAGAGGATTTATTTTGAAGTGACCAAATTTCAAGTTGCAGAACGTCCATGATAAATTTTAGAAACAATGATGCAAAATTGGGAAAAGCCCCAATTTCTGTTGTTAAATTCATGGGAAAATTGATAAATTCGACCAAGTGGTGATATATCACTGGTTTAATATCTGTTTTAGCAAATTCAGACCTAGAATTGGTCGAATTTGAAGTCACAGTGAAGCCATGACAGTTGGAGCAAGTTTTATAATTAAAATTCTCAATTCGTGAATTGAGTTTGGGAAAAAATTGTTCCATAAATGTCAACTCACAATGATTTATTGTTGTAGAGGTTGATTTGGTGTTATCGGGGTGAAATTGAACAAATTTCATAGTTGTAGAATGTCTTTGGAAGAATTGGGGAAAAAGTTAAGAAAAAGCCCCAATTTCTACAGCGAAATTCATGAGGAAGTGACGTGCATAAAAATGAATGTGCACAGGTGGGCACACTAAAAATGCATGATGCGCAGTGAAAATCTTGTGATAGGTAAAATTCGACATTGCGCAACAATATATTGGTGTGCTAGTGCGCGCGCTAAATTGCGATGCTGCGCAGAAAAAATGTTAGTGTGCAGATGTGCACGCTAAATTTCAATGCCGCGCAGAAAAATGTTGTTGTACAGGACCACGCGATAAATTTAGCATTGTGCAGTGTGCACAAACATAATAATGGCGTGCATGGTGTGTGCAGTGTTGGCAAAGCGCAGATGAGTTTTGTTGGTGCACGCGCAATGTGGGTACATGTTGTCGCAGTTTAGTTAGTGGTGCGTGTAGATTTTTGGTGCACGGTGGAGATGTACTAAACTCTGGCATGGTGCAGTGCATAGAGTATAATGCACATAGAATATCAGGGCACGATACAAAAACTGCGTGTAACAAGTAATAGTGCAAGAACCAAAACTGCGCGCGGTGGATATTGGCGCGTGACATAAAAGTAGTGTACGCAAGTTATTGCCATGAAAAAGAAGTGATACACCATGGTTTTAAAGTGCATGAATAGAAAATTACTTTTTGTTTTTGTTGTGCATGGTGAATATGGGTGAACAACGACAGAAAACCAATGATTTTCTGTGACATTTTATATCATTTGAACGTCATACTTTTGTAGCCCGTTTTTGAGAGCCTTAAGAGATTTTTAGAAAATCAAAAACCACAGGATAGATTGCCTCTGCAGCTCAAATAAAATATCCCGGAGAGATATTTCTAATGGTGTAAATTGTTCGTCAAACAGAGCTTTTATGAGAAAGTTACATCACAAACAGTGGAGGGTAAATTTTAAGACCCATCTAACTTCAAAGAGCCATAACTTTATGCTCTGGAATCAGATTGAGACGCAGGAGCAGTCAATGGAAATATATTGGACCATAGAAGACATTCCAAGTGCTGAATTAAATTTCTGGGCGTGTTAAAAGTGTTTAATATGGAAAAGAAGGTACCTGTAGCATATCAGTTACAATATGGTATTTTTGCCTAGAACTTCAGTCGGTTGTAACTAACAACCCGGAACCCAGAAAAATGTGAAACTTGGACAGAGTGTCGATAATATGTATATGAATAAACACACTGGAGCTCCCACTAAAATTCCAATGGATTAGGTGCAAAAATGCATATTTATAGCATAGAGTCACGCCAAGTTGAAGAATGAACATAAAAGTTATTGGACAATTTTCAAATAGCCATAACTTTCTACTCAAGACTCAGAATTGAGCATGGGAGAAGGCGTTGGAAAGGTCTCAGACAATATAATATAATTATTCACCCAGAAAATTGATCTGGGCATTCAATTTTTTAGGGAATTAGAATAAATAATTCTGATATATTATGGAACCTAAATGATTCATATATTTTCATGAAAATTGTTGAGTCAGTTAACCTGACAAAGTTTTGTTGGTTGCACATTTTGTAGAGTTAAAAACTTTTAGTTATTAACAGGTGAGAAGGTTGAATTTTAGTTAAATTAAGCAGAGGTACTAAGGGAAAGAGTGCTATGACAAAATATTTCATAACATGATCAAAAGCCAAGACTACAAAAGTTTAAGGTATGAATCTTGGCGTAGCCATAAAGTATTTGGAAGCCACTACAGGAAGTCCTCTCATGTTAGTCAAGTATTCAATGGAATTGGGAAAAGGAATAGATCATGTAGGGAATGAATTAGTGAACACTCCCAAATGAGCCAATATACAAATTAAGCAATGCATTGGAGTAAGATCTATTATAAAAGGAAGTGACTATCAAGATGATAGTAATCAAATAAAGAAACAAGCTTAATGCATATATGGATAAGAAGTGCATCATATCCAGGGATTAGCTATGCAATTATAGATTAATGCTTCCCTTACGATTATCAGAGTGCACAATGGAAGAATGGTATGGAGGGCATCATTATGGCACGATAGAATTGGATTGTACAAGGCGGGTTGAAATCAGATTGGTCAAGACAGGGGAAAGTAATAGCTAGAAAGCAAATCCAAGTGTTGATATGATTAGTTAAGGAAGGGATAAATCAAGTACCTCAAGAAGGAATTTGGTGTTAACTGTCCAAGGTTACTCATAAAACATGACTGGAAATATAATTGAGTCGTGTAAGAGTTGGATCGAAGGGATCTGAATAATAGTGAAATGTTGAAAATTAATATCAGTATAATATGTAGTTGCAAGTCCATGAACATGCTAGGATAATGGAAGAACAATTCATGGGGTAGATATCAAGAAAATGGGAATGCATGAAAACAATCCAAGAGGGAAAGAAAGAATATTAGTAGATATTATTGATTCATTCCAAAGGTATTGAAGATATTTCCACAATAGCATGAAGATGTCAAAGACAAGAAAGAGTTAAAAGTGAAATGAATCTCTATAGAGAGTCAATAAAGAACCATGAAAAGGAAAATAGTTCTATGCTTGTTTTTGAATGTAAAAGAGAAGGTGCCTGAGAAGAATCCATCTCAAATGTCATGGAGCCATGAGTGACATTTCCAGGAGTGGAAGTATCACTCAAAATAGTGTTGGTAAATTAAAATCAGTATTAAGTGATTTTAATTAATTCTATGCATCTAGAGAAGGAGGCATATGTGCATCCCTACAGTATGATAAGAGATTGGCTATGCAAGACAAGTTTGAGGGTAGTTGGAAAGTAGTCGAGAAGGGTGGAAGAAAACCCAAATACTAAAGTATTCAGTCTAGAAAGAGCTGAAGTAGTTCAATCTGAAAAATAAATGGATGTTGAATATCCAAAGTCTATAAGACAACATGATGGGAATTATAATTCATCCAAGTATGGGTTGGGATAGATGGATCCAGGAAGTAAATAAAAGATGAAGGTTATTAATAGTTTAGTATTTGGATGGAAAATAAAAGGAAGCCAAGAGTGATTTGGCTAGAAAGTGCTCAGACCAGAAATATTCATGCACAGTGGTTACAGTGAAGAGTACATGAAGATTCAGGAATATGGAAGAATGGAATACTTCTGCGATAAACAAGGAAACGTGATACAGGAAGAAAGAAGTTGCTGCAATTATTGTAGCAGAAAGTATTTTATGGCTGGTTGGGACAGCCATAAAGTGAGAATGCTTGTATGTTTGCAAGTGTTGTTGATAATGTTGTTGCACATGGAAGGAAGCAACAAAAACTTGGAATGTTGAATTATAAGGCTGATAAAGAAGCATGAGAAATTCTATTGTCATCAACTAATTAGGTAGCATTAAAATCGTTTAATGGAAGCCATGCAGGTAAGTATCTCTCTTTTGGAAATTATGTTATATAATTGCCAAAGGGAAATCCAGGTAAGAATTTCCCCAAATTGAATTTTATACTACGTTGTATGGTATTGTTTAAGTGCATCGACAACATTAAGTTACCACTAGGTGTGGTAAAGGCTAGAGGCCTGTTATAGTTATCAAATCTTTTAGATTTTGAATGCACACACTGACATAGTAGCATGTCATGTTAATTTGGTTATGAGACAATAACCAAAGAAAAATAAAATATAAGAACGTGTTATAGGAATGATGCTAAGGAAGCTAGTCATGTATGAGACCAAGACATGGTTGGATATGGCAAGGTATGGTTATAGAAAGGTTATGTGCCACACAAATACCCAATGAGCTTCCTACCTTTAAATAAAACTTGGACTGAAACCTTTTTTCTAACACTAATAAACACTACAGAATTTTATTCTTGGTGTAGTGTTCAGGTCGAAAAGGAAGGCATCCAAGTAATTGTGAAGACAATGGGAAGTGTGTGGAGATGTGTCAAGACATTGGCCATATTTCCAATTTATGGATGGTGAGATGCATGACTTAGATAAAGCTCATTCTGAAAATCAATGCAAAGGTGCATTGAATAAATAGGCATTTAGAGTTTCACTCATGCCTAGTAAGTGGTAGAGTTGCAGTCATACATGATGGAATTGTATACTTAAATGCATTTTGTTGAATGCATTTTGTGAGTGCAGGTATATATGTTTTTGCATGGAAATAATTATACTAATGGTTGAAATTTTGCTAACTCAAGAAGTTGAGAACATTTCAGGAACTGTTAAACATTGCAATAGGGAAGATGCAAGTGAGGTAGTCACAAGAATAGTGACTACAAAAAATTTCCTGTTCAGGAAATTGAAGAAGTGAACTTACTGTTGTTAATTATGAACATGCATATGCATAGAATGTTGAGTCATTATATTTGGTTAAATTGTTTGGTAATTGTGATTGAATTGCTAGGTGCAGGCAATTCTAAGATCATTGCATAAGGTGATGTACATGTTGAATTATGATATACAGAAAATACTGACAATTTGTTGGTTGTATGCAATATGTAATCATTGCAGGAAAAATGGTATTTTGCATGGTGCTTGCTGAAAGCCATAAGGAAAATTACATCCTATTATTGCAACATCAATGAAAAATTATGAAATAGAATTTCATATTTTGGGAAAAGTCAAATTCGTTATGAAATTAATTGGATTTCTAAAATGGAATTTTTTATAATGCTCTCTCATGATAACTGCATGTGTATGATGCAGGTGAGATGATAATGATTAAAGTTGGAACTCTTGGAACCACGGTGCTCTGAGACTTCCTGTACGGCTTGTACTAGAGCCCTGGAAGGGAAATTGAGCAGCCGATGAATTATTGGACAATGAAGGTGCATACTACCTTGGGTTGTACAGGCATGTGGGGAAGAGAGACCGTTGGTTGGAGTGCTACTAAGGTTTGGTACCTTGGCCTAGACTATGTAGATATTGATTGTGGGTCATGATTATCTTGGGAATCCATTGCCCTGATAGATTCATAGCCCTACTCTAGAGTGGTACGCTACTAAGAGCTTATCAACAGTGAGATCTAAGGCTCGTGGAATGTCATCGATCTAAAACCAGTTGTTGCTTCAATGAATTTTAATTGAAGCATGTAATAAGGAACAATGAGTTGAATTATTTCCTGAAGCAGCTCTATGGAATAGAGAAATTGATGTCTAGTTGCAGTATGAGTATGAGAATTGGTGCTAGAAAGTAGAGCACCAGATGGACAACAAGATTTCATTAGCTAAATCTTGGATATTTTAAATAATTTGAATGGTACATGGTATATAATGCATCGAGGACAATGCATAAATAAGGGGATGGGATTGTAATATCCCTAGGTCGAACCCCAATTGTAAATGTAATAATGCACTTAAGCTGGTGAGCTATTTTATATATTTTTGGCATGCATCTTCCATGATGTAGTGCACGCATGTACTGCACAACAAAGTGATGAAATGGGCACATTCTAGGGTACCAAGCGTAGCATCTTAAGTGTGCGTGATATTGAGGCCAACAAACCTTTTTTTATATGTTTTGTTTTATAGGCTGGTGAGCTAGTTATTATAAGCTAGGAGGCTTATGTTTGTATTAAGCCAAAGAGGCTAGATGTTAAAGGCCAACGTGCCTTTTTTTGTATATGTCTCATAATTAATATAAAATACATCCCTGCGCGCAGACCGCCCACGATAAAAGAGATGGGGTCTAAAATCCACTGGTTAGGGAAAGGGAGGGGCCTAAAAGTTAAGGAAAAGGGCTAAGCTAGGGAGCTTAAGACAAAAAGGAATATTATATTAATATTTCTTAAATCATAAAGTATGGATAATTATATTATCCTAAGTTCTAAAGTTGGGGACAAGTGAGCCAAAGTAGATCCCAACATGACAAGTGTCAAGTTGGGGACATGCATACATATTGTTGGGACTTAGTTCATTTTCCCATCTTTTCCATCATTCAGACCATTCATTCCTTCCATCGTTTAGCCATGATGCCATGACCATTTTCACTCACACGGTCAATTATCCTCCATACCTTTTGTAATTGTACCTAAACCTGTATCCTTTGTGTAGTTGGTTAGCTAGGGAGTTGGATAGAAGAAGCGGGTTGTCAGACCTGTGGGATACTGAAGAAGCAGGTTGTTAGGCCCGTGGGATATTGAAGAGGCGGGTTGTCATGCCTATGAGAAATTTCTCTTTGGGTGAGAGAATTGTTGGGAATTGATTTCCTGAAGGTGCCAAACTGCATATACAGGGCTTTGAGACTTCCTGTCCGACCTGTTGTTGAAGCCCTGGAAGGGAAGTGGGGCAGGCGAAGTACTATTGAAAAGAGAAGGGGCACACTTCCTGGGGTGGGACAATCATGTGGGGAATGAGAGATTGTAGGCTGTTAGTTTGAGTAGGCACCTGTGACAGAGTCTTTCCTGTTTTCCATGAGCCATTAGCCTGGTTAGGAACCCTTTACCCAGGTGGAGTTTAGTCCCAACTCGGGGGTGACTCATTGTTGAGAGTGATGAACAATGTGGTCTAAGGCTGGGAGGTTCATGGAAGGTCTGCACACATTTGGTGATATTCTTACCAAGATAAGTGTCAATTGTGTGATAAATTTACATGTTGCATTATTATTTTCGTGTTTATTTTTATGGATTTATCTGTGTATGATTTATAAATGTGTTTATAGTTATGGGTATTGCCTGCATATGCTGCATGTATATGTTTATTATTATTTCAGTATGAATCCATGCATTTACATAACGTATTTGTCTGTCTACAATTTTATATATATGCTTCCGCAAGAGTTCTGGGTGTATATGTTTTAATTGCATGCAGTTCGAAAAATGTATGTGGCATAGCTCAGTTAGATGTTGGGTATGTTATAGTATGTTTCACAGAGAGAATAAAATATTTCTTCAGCGTAGCGTGGCCCGACCTGGGTGGTCGGGGACATTACAAAATGGTATCAGAGCTAAGAAAAGCATCTGAGTAGTGGCATTGCCCGACCTGTTGGTGGCTGGGGATGTTACATATAGGGATGAATTTGATGAAGCAATAGGCAATCTGGAAAATACATTAATTAAGTGCAAGGATTCAAGCATTTCCCTTAGTAATGAAAAATGTTTCATGATGGAAACCTATGGCATCGTACTGGGACATCACATTTCCAAGAAAACGTATTCAAGTTGATCTAGAGAAAATAAAAGTAATACTCAATTTTCCAACTCCAAATTTATAGAAGCAGGTATGAATATTTATAGAATATGTTGGCTATCACCATAGATTCATTGAAAACTTTTCACGTATTGCTTGTCCATTATTTTCCTTACTTAGCAAAGATATTGAGTTTGTATGGATAGGGACATGCCAACACACGCTTGATGAATTAAAAGTCAAAGTATTTGAAGCTCTTTTACTAAGAGGGCCTGATTAAACCTCCCCATTCCACATTTCCACAGACACATCTGACACAACTATCGGAGTAGTCCTTGGAAAATGTGAAGGAAAAGACCCATATGCAATATACTATGTCATTACGAATCTCTCGCTTGTTGAATTGAACTACACGGTAATTAAGAAAGAG
Organism: Picea engelmannii; assembly: GCA_009831015.1. Classification (NCBI taxonomy): domain Eukaryota; kingdom Viridiplantae; phylum Streptophyta; class Pinopsida; order Pinales; family Pinaceae; genus Picea; species Picea engelmannii. The sequence goes on from ML778266.1 coordinate 505,263, forward strand.
TTTCTTGTTGTTATTCATGCAATAAACAAGTTTAGACACTACATCATTAGATATTATGTAATATTACATATTGACCATGTTGTTATTAAATATTTAATGAACAAACCAATCACACATGGAAGGGTAACTAGATGGTTGCTTTTATTGCAAAAATTTGACATTACCATTTTAGATAAACTAGGAAAAGATAATGTAGTGGCTGAATTTAATTCTAGAATAACATCTAATGAGAATGAACCTCTGGTAGGAGAATGTTTTCCAAATGAACACCTCTTTGTAGTATCTACTAACTTACCTTGTTTTGTAGATATTGCTAACTTTTTTTCTGCAGGTAAACTTTCGCATTATCTGACCCCCAATGAACAACAAAGAATAATCATGAAAATTGAAATATTCTCATGGATTGATGGTTTTCTCTTCTACACTAGGATTGCTCTGATTATCAAAACATGTGTACAAAAGGAAAAAATCCACAAAATACTAAAATCCTGTCATGATGGGAAATGTGGGGGACACTTTGTAGATAAAAGAACTGGGTACAAGATACTTCACCATGGGTATTATTGGCCTACACTCTTCATATATGCCAAAGAATATGTGAAGAGGTGCGACAATTTTCAACGCATGGGTAGAATTGTAAAAATAGATGAAATGCTAGTACAAACAAAGATGGTGTTAGAACCTTTCAATAAATGGGCCATTGATTTTGTGGGACTGATAAATCCCCCATCTCATCTGAAACAATCCTACATCCTCATATGTTCATACTATGTTACAAAATGGATGGAAGAAAATGCCCTTCTGAAAGCAACTGAACAAGCAATGGTAGAATTTCTCCATGAGGAAATGTTTGTAAGGTTTGGGATGCCACATGAGATAGTGGTAGACGAAGTAACTCAATTCACATCACGACTTGTCAGTGATATGATGGACAACTACAAAATCAAGCACCGTGTAACAACACCATATCATCCACAGGAAAAAATATAGGTAGAGGGGACTAATAATATACTTGAGTCCATCATTACCAAAAATGTCAGATCACACCTCAAGGATTGGATCGACAGGCTCCCAGAATCCTTATGGGCCTATAGAACCATTCAGAGGACTACTACAGGTTGTACACATTATGAGTTATTAAATGGAAATTGAGTACTACTACCCATTGAAATAGAGATCTAGACACTAAGGAAAACAATGCAACTTGAGTTGGAACCATCAAAGGCTCAGAAGAAAAGACTGCTCAAAATAAATGAGTTGGACGAACTATGGAAGGATGCCTTACATCGAGCCACAGTCACACAACATCAAAAGGATAAATGGCATGATAATTTTATCAAGAAAAATAATTTCAAGGTTGGAGACTGGGAATTATTATTTGACTTCATATCCAAAGAATTTAGAGGAAAATTTCGCACCAGATGGCTTGACCCATATGATATTGACACAGTCTACAATAGTGGGGCCATTAAAATCTGCACCATCAATGAAGACATGATTCCTCTAATGGCCAATGGACACATAATTTTCTTATATCAATGATCCTTATAAAAGGAATCCTTTTTTAGAAAAGTCACAAATGGATGGCCCGAGAGTGACCTAGAGCTTGTTCCTGTTAGATATTTTATGTTCTAAAAAATAAAAGAGGTGTGAAAACCATCCTAGCTGGCGTGTCCCATAAAGAAAAAAAAAATTAAGAAGGGAACTTCATGGTTTCATGATGGTTATGTTAGGATCCTTCTTAATAAATTTTCATAAAAAAGTGTTCTTCTAATAATTTATTTCAGGATCCGCAGAGGAAGAATAAAGTTTCTCCCATTTTCGGTTTTTGCAACTTCAGTTATTTCTATTATCTTTGTTGCAACTCCCTTTGCCGTAGAATTTTTCATTGTTGCAACACCTATGTAACACCCCCTCTCTAAACCTCTAATTATATGTAATTAATTGTGATTAATTATTGCCATGATATGACATCCAAACAATGTAAATGCATTAATTATCAATTGTAACTGCCAACAACTGACTGTGGCAGTGAAGCCTTGAGTATTGGCCATGAGAGCGTTCATTATGCCAAGATGACCCAAACTTCCTTGATGAAATATTTTAGAATATTCAGACTTCCACTTAGTCTTGATGACAAGGAAAGTTGGTTAATGATAAAAGGATTGGTGGTTGAGAAATCAACCACCTAAATGAATGGCGATATGGTAAGGCCTGGCTAGGACGACATAAATTTCCATCTAGGGGGTACCATTGATTACTATATCACACTTTCCAAGAAAACCACATGAAAACCAAGTGCCTTTTGATAGAAGATAGGGGAAACGTCGAGAACCTTCCCCATAATTTTTATGTGCAAGAGATGCATGAGGAAAAGGGAGAAGTTTGAGCCTCCAAAAATGGAATAGGGGAGTGTCATAAAGGGGGGTCGCAAGACTGATATGAAAACCAAATAACCCATCTTGAGCTAGGAGGCCGCAAGCTTGATGTTGGGATGGAAACTAATAAACCTCAAAGAGGACCGAGCTAGGAAAGAGAGCTATTGCAAGAGAACGCATGAGTAAGCATAGGGAAATCCATGGTGGTATCATGGCTTGGCATGGGGGTGGCCTACTATCAAAGTGAATGAACATGCAGAGCCTATGGTTGGGTGGAAAGATGAACACCCACAATGAGTTGGTTGGTTAGTCACACCTTGTAACCAAATAAGTATTTCTTGTTCTCTATGTATTCGAATTTAATTATGCGTATATAATTGTATGTATTTGCATTCATGGGAATGTATGCTTGTTGAAGGTAACATTGGTTGTTTCACTGCAAGTATGTGTACTTGAGTAAGGATGGAACAGAATGAATGGTCATTATGTGAATGTTTTCATGAATAGATTAGTCAATATGACTAAGATGAATCCTTGTGTTATCTGCAAGTCTAATATGTCGTGAAATCTATACAATTATAGAATGCTTGTATAGTTAGAATAATTATATCGGTTCAATCAAGAGCCAATGAAGGGGTCGATATGAATTTGTTGTAAGATTTCATTAAAGGTGAATACGTTATTTGTAACCATGACATAAGGAAGGTACAATGCATGTCTATAGACCCTGTATTCTCCCCCTTTGCGGTGCAAATTATTTGTGAAGGATTGAATCCTCATTTAGAGGGAAACACCATGCTTGTGCTTGTTGTAAAATGTGTTTAGAAATCCCCAAAAATCCCCTATATGGGTCAAAGAAGCCTAAGCCATAAATTAAGTCTCCTGTAACAAATTGAAAGGCCCGTTAGAGGAAAATATTCACCTAAGTGATGAAAAAGAGATTCCCATGACAAATTCTCAGGATGTGGGGTAAGAGTCAAGAAGGCATGGTAAGATTTAGATAATACTTAGAGGAATTCACTGAGTATATAAGTCGTATTTTGAATTTTCCTTCAAAGGAGAACCCTGTGTTTAAATGAGGAGGAATCATAGTTGTTAGATCGACATAGTGAGAAAATCCCAACCCTACATCAGGAGGCATAAGCGTCAGAGTGTCCGAATATAAACTTGTAGTGAGACTCCATGGGGGAGGCTCTGAACTAATGAGGGCCATTGATCTCATCGGAGAGAGGCCCCAAGGAAATATGGATCATTGGATATCTTACGACGAGTATCATCGGAGAATGATGATCATGGTAGCCATGTATGCCTAGAGTAGAGGCACTCCGATGAAAAGACCCCAAGGAACAATCTGGGCCATACATCAGTGAACAAATCAGAAATAATATCAGCCAAAGATTGTTGTAGGAGTCACTAAATAAGGCTAAGAGAGGAGGTGACATCATGCTGATGAGGATGACACATGTCAGCCTGTCATTGGTGTCAAGGACCGTGAGTAAACAAGGGTCGTTAATTGATTCAGAGAGAAACCTTGGGCGTTGGATCCAAGGTGGCTAGACTCCTGTGGGAGGAACTCCGAGGGAATATCTGAGTCATTAATTAGAGAGGGTCATAACAAAATTTTAATTGTCGATGTATCATAGGATCTATGAGGTTCTTCGACAAGAGAAACTCCGAGAGAAGATCCAGACCATTTATTTGTCGAGAGTAGAGAAGCTCTAAGAAGAGGTTTGGTTCGTCGATCTGCCAAGATCATGAGGACTCAACGTATGATTGGGATCATTGATCCTTATTTAAGGGCTCAAGAGGATGACATGGAGGGTGACACATGTCATGCCTATAAGGTTCCATGATGCATAATGATTTTCCACCTATAGGTGAACCTTCTATGGGAAATTTGAATGACATGTGTCAGGTAGCGATGGTGCCACATGTATAGCAGCGATTGTGCCACATGTCAGGTGGTGGAATTTTTAGGATTTGAACTTTTCAAAGTGGAATCTAAAGAGTTTGAAGTACAGCTCCAAAGATATCGGAGTAGGAATATGAAGAGATCGAAGTAGGACTCTGAAGAGAAGATCTAGACCATTGATCAATGAGTGGTGAGATGCAACGATGGTCGTTGATTTGTCATAAATTCCACTTAAGATATGAGAGAATGTAGTGATGACCTAATGACCTGGCCTAACAAATCAATATTCCATGTGTCCAAGGTGGTGGCATGTGCCACCCACGGGTTGGACGATGGGATGAGGGTGGGTCCCATTGGGTGAAGTGGTCCTTTAGATCTTCATTTCAATAATGGTTGTCAAATTTTTCAGGGTTTGTCCTCCGAAAATGTGGGTTGTATAAATATGATGTATCATCATCAGAGGTAGAAGGTCGATGAAACAGGAGAAGGTCTGAATTCCGATGACACCGACATCCGTGACACGATGAGATTCATCAATTTTCCATTAGATGAGGGGATTTTTGTCATTAATCTTCCATGAGACGTATTCAAAAGAGGAGTGAGGACGATGATGTCATGAAATACGGGCATGCCAACAAGGTATCCAGAGTGTCCTTAGGATGACAGGTGTTAGCTATTGATTGGTTGACATGGGTATAGAGAGGATAAATGAGGATAATCCTTGATCTCATTAAATATTTGGCGAGGATATATGGATTGTTAGATCCAAACATGTCATAATTGGAAGTGTGGGAGGTTGGTACGACCACATTTGACCAAGAAATGTCGATGATGAAAAAATAATTGTCGATGATTCTAGGAGTCGGGGCTAACGACGATCATTGATCGAAGAAGGGAAGAGGTGGAATATCCACCATAGATCTCTTGGTTCACATCTACACACCATGTAAAATTTGGGAGATGGGAGTTAACCTCTACATAAAGTGTCATCGTCGACGTTATCTGAACCATCGAGATCAAGGTATGTGAGTCGTAGAATCTGGGGAAGGTTCCCTTTGATGCATCATCATCGGAAGTCTTGGGAAAGTGAGAGTGAACCACGACATAAGAAATCTTGACGAACAAAAGAAGTGGGCTAAAGGATTGGCTCATGAATATAATATGCCGCTGCCACATTGACTGGCACGAGTAAGAAGTGGCCACTTGGACACCTCATGGTAAGAAGTTGGAGGTTGACCAATGAAGGCCCTAGAACTTTGAGAGGATATAAATTTTGATCCTGAGCTCAGAATTGAGAAAAGTTACAATTGTTGGAAAATTATCGAAAAGTAGGAGATGATGGTATGATATAGAAGAGGTTTTGAGATAGTTGAGGAAAGAAAAAATTTATTACCCCATGCCTTAGAAGGAATTTAAGGTATTGGGTGTGTTACAAAGTGGTATTAGAGTGAGGTTAAAAAAATAGGCCTAGATGGGCCAAAGATTAGTCAAAACACTGGTAAAACAAGGCCAATATGAACCTGTTAGAAATAATTTCCTTGCATTAAATGATTATTTATTATTTGCACTACCTTATTGAGAAGAAGGACTGCAGGTTGAAATTATGTTTTAGAATTTCATACAACAGAAAAGTTGCAGATTGATCTACACATAAGAATTATAAATTTTACCTTGATGGAATGATAAATACTCCCACATGAGTGGGAATATACTGATGGTAAATGATGGAAATATTTCAATAAGAGGGGCATAAATTTTATAGAACTGTTGTAAGGCCATATGAGTCCATGCGTGGATGAGATGTTTTTATTTATTTAAGTGAAATGTTGTCTATCTATTTGGGTAGGACTAATCTCTTGCATTTGTGAATGACTGAAATGGAAGAATCTTGTTAAGGGATGCTTAATATCAAAGAGTTAATGAACTAGTGATTGTAATGTTACCTCTAAGCATGGGAAGTTGGTTCCTCTAGCATTTATGATAGTTGTTTACATGAGGGATGAGAACCTTATGGAAGAATTCCTTGTGGATCAAGGAATTGAGTATGGAATTGATATAATCCTTGGAAATACTAATCACTGCTTGAATAAAATACTAAACCATGTATGTGTGATTCCTCATGATCAAAGGACTGATGAAAGTTTGTAAGGTCAGTTTACTTGACCTGTAAGGGATGGAAATCTGCATTTGAGATTTTCTAGTTAAGCTAAAGTAAAGAAAGAATCTTTTTTGGATTGTTGCTAATCCTCAAAGGAGGTAGAGTGATATGGGAATATGAGCAAATTTATAAGCTCATATCTCTATTAATAAATGTATATGTTGATTAACCTAAAGGCATGTCTATGCATGTGAATGCAAGAGAAGACATCTGGAATATATATGCAATGTAGGAATGAGTAAAATTATTGATGCAAAAGTATATGTTGTAATGCATATGATAATGAGTAAGCATGTATGAAACATGAAAATAGACCTAGTATAACCTGTGATGGGTTGTAAAGTATGGTCTGTTGATGAGAAATTTAATTAAGGATGAATTGATATCAACAGGGAATTTAGCAACATAAATAAAAAGGCTGACAATGATGTTTGCATATAATCCTATGGGATTAAAATTTGTAATAGAGCAATGAAGGAGCTGATCTAGAATATGGTTAAGGGAGTGCTTGGACATTCCCAAGAGACCGTTAGATCAAAAAACATCTAGAGAAGGATGATATCCATATAGTATGGCTTAATGTACTCAAGTAATAGTGGGAGGGAATAAGGTAAGGTTTCCCTTGATAAAGGTTTGTTGGCGAAGAAATAATAGGCATGAAAAGAGATTGGGAGTGGTTATCTTGTTGCCTTGGGTAATTCTATAACTACCCATATAAATTTTGATTTGTGGAAGAGTTTTTTAATAGGAAAGGGAAAGAGTGGCCCTTGTTGGATGTTTCCATGAAGAGAGTGAAGCATCAATATGAATTATTATTGGGAGACTGGTCATGTGATTGACTATAAACTCTCACTAATAGAACATTGATCGAAAAGTTAAAATATCAATGTGTATGGATGACATAGAAAAAAGTGCAAACAAAAAACTTGCATGTTGACAATCAATATGTGTATATAGGTATATGCTTGAGTGCATGGGTTTAAAGGTTTCCTAGTATGAAAACTGATATTAAGACCAAATAAATATGAATATGAATGATATAAGAATGTGCAAGAAATGAACCTGTGTGGTGTACACACACACACACACACACACGAATATATGCTCAAAGGCATGGTACAACTACCTAGTTAAATGAATCGTGAGGTAAGGATTGTACTGACCTGGATTGGATAATGTTATAGATGCATGGCTAACCCTATTTTGAGAGGTCTATTTGTCTCAGTTGAATGCAAACTTGAAGGGGGTTATATGCCACCCTTAAGAAAAGTTAGTGTAAATATTGAAAGAGCAATGAGAAAGAAAGTGATTTGTTGTTGTTATGAAGGGAAAAATGAGCATACCTTTGATAAATTGCATGAGAAGGATTGTGAAAAATCATGAATTTAATAATTTTAAATAAATATGTATGTGAAATTTAAAAGAGTACCTATGGTGGATACACACACTATGGTGATGCATATGGTTGAATGCATATAAGAACATTATGAATGAAAATTGATTGTAAATAGATGCACATCTTTGAATGTGTAGTTGAATGTATGTATGCTTAAATCCCTTTGGGATAGTGGGTAAACAACTGAAATGGTAAAGAGGATGCTAGCTCATGGGTTGAGAGAGTTTCAGGAAATGATGAATATATAAAACAAGGAATATTGCATGCTAACATTATTCCATGTGAAGTGTTGGTTGTGGATCCTTGTTTTCCCTAGAAGACAACCCTCTTTTATGAGGAATTGCATTGCGGGTGTGTGTGTAGTAGAGTGAATATTGTATTCTGAGAGAGGAGACTGTGAGAGAAAAAAAGAGGAATCTACAGTGGATGTGTTTTAGGTTGTACCCTTCATTTGCTGGATAATAATAAAGAAAGGACTTGATAAATTTCTCTAGTGGACGTAGCACACATTGGGTGAACCATGCATATCTCTGTCTCTATTGTATTGTGTATCTTCTATGTTTTATTTCCGCATTTGTTTTATTTTGTTTCTCTATGATATTATTTTTATAAAAACTGGTATCAGATCCAAATTTATCTCATAGGAAAAGAGGGTTCCTGGTTCAAGTGGGAGTAATGGAGGAAAATGGAAAATTTAGGGTTGAGAAATTTAACGGAAAAAACTACCTGCTATGGAAGATGCAAATAGAATATTATTTATATCAGAAGGATCAATTCCTACCATTGGGAGGAATGGAAAAGAAGTCGATGGACACAGAGGACGAAGAATGGGAGGTTCTTGATAGAAAGGCACTAGGAATGATATAGTTGTTCTTAATAGCATCAATGGATTTAAATATTTCAAAAGAAGAAATAATGGAGGATCTAATGAAGGCACTAGATAGACTAATCAACTAAGTTTTGTAAAAGTGACCTTTGGTGACAAGGTTAGGGATCTTCTAATATTGTGCTCATTGCCATAAAGATGGAACAACTCGGTCATGGATGTAAGTAACTCTGTCTTTGGTTCAAACACTCTGAAATTTCATGATGTTATTGGTGTTATCCTTAGAAAAGAAATGCGACGAAAAACCATAGGTAATACATCGGGTAATGCATTGAACTTGGAGAATAGGGGAAGACAAAAGGAAAGAGTAAAGAGTGCAAAGAATAGTGGGAATTATAGGAAGGGAAGATCCAAATCCATATTGGGAAATATAGAGTGTTGGAATTTCGGGAAGAAATGACATATGAAGAAAGACTGCAGAGCTCCAAAGAAGCAAAGAGATGGAAAACAAGACAAAATTAAGAATCAAATTTAACAAGTGATGTGTTACAAGATGCTTTGATTATTTCTTTAGATAATATTATTGAATATTGGGTAGTATATTTAGGGGCATCATTTCATGCCACACCCCATAGAAAATATTTCCAAGATTATGTTCAAGGTGATTTTGGAAAAGTTTATTTGGGTTATGATGAACATTGTCAAATTGTTGGAATGGGTAAGGTAAAAATAAATCAAAATAATGGAAACCAATGGTTACTGAAAGAGGTGAGACATATACCAGAACTGAGAATAAATAATATTTCAATAGGGAAGTTAGTAAGTGAAGGTTGTACATCTATATTTAGAGATAAGGCATGGATGGTCACTAAAGGATCACTTTTAATGGAAAAAGGAGAGAAGGTAGGTACATTTTATTTATGTTTTGTTAATTATGACTCTTCTATCTATTTAGATTCTACAGGACTGGATACAACACTGTGGAATAATAGGCTTGGACACATGAGTGAGAACAAGATGCAAATAATTCACAAAAAGAATTTGTTCCCTGGTCTTAAACAAGTTGATTTGGATTTCTGTGAGCATTGTGTTTATGGAAAACAAAAGAGAATCATATTTCTCAAAGTCGGAAAAGAAAAGAAGAGTGAAAATTTGGATCTTATGCATAAAAATGTATGGGTACTAGCTTAGTATCATCTCTTGGTGGCTTTTGTTATTATGTTACTTTTATTGATGATGCAACTAGAAAAACTTTGGTTTACTGCATTCGACAAAAATATGATGTTTTTTTATCATTTTAAGAAATGGAAAGATTTGGTTGAGAATGAGATAGGATAGAGGTTGAAGTATCTCAGATTAGACAATGGAGGTGAATAATGCAACAAGGATTTTGATGAATATTGTTCATACCATGGGATTTGTAGATAAAAAGAAGTTCCAGGAACACCACAAGAAAATGGTGTGTTAGAAATGATGAATAGGATAATCATGGAACGTGCAAGGAGTATGAGATTGCATGTTGGGTTTCCATTACAGTTCTAGGAAGATGTTGTAGATATTTTTGTTTACTTAATAAACAAAGGACCTTAAATTTATTTGGATGGTGGCATTCTAGAGGATGCATGGACAACTAAAAAGATAAACTATTCATTTATGAAGACTTTCAGTTGTGAAGCATTTGTCCATATTGATAAAGAAAATAGAACAAAGATTGAAGAAAAATTCAAGAAGTGTACCTTTATTTGATATGGTGTTAATGATTCTAGTTATTGCTTATGGGATTATGAAAATAACAAAACAATTAGGAGTAGAGATGTCATATTCAATGATAATTTAATGTATAAAGATCAGTTGCAGGAAAGGAAACAGGAAGAAGAAACGCCAGAATACACAATGCTTTATGAGATCATTGAAAAAGAAACTCCAAAGGCACCAAAAAATTAAAAAGTACAACAACAGAAGAAAAAAGTACCTCAAACTCTTGCAAGTGTTGTTAGAATATCTACCAGGTTAATTAGACCCCCTGAATGATCCTCTCCTTCACTGTATTATTTATTGTTGATTGAGTCTAGTGAACCAGAAAGTTATGAAGATGTAATGCAGGTAGACACTAAAAAGAAGTGGGAGCAAGGCATGAAAGAGGAAATGGATTCCTTGGTAAATATCTAGACTTGGAACCTGGTTTAGTTGCATGTAGGAAAAAGAGCATTGAATAATAAATGGGTTGACAGGTTGAAGGAAGAAGATGGAGGAAAAAAGTGGTACAAGGCCATACTTGTTGTAAATGGGTTTGCACAAAACAAAGGTATATATTTTTGATGAAATATTTTCTCCTGTTATTAAAATGACTTCGATTAGGACCATTTTAAGTCTTGTGGCAGTAGAATATTTGCATCTTGAACAGTTAGATGTAAAAGCTTATTTTCTCCATGAGGATTTTGATGAAGATATTTATATGTAGAAATCACAAGGGTGTGAGGTCAAAGGGAAGGATAATTTGGTATGCAGGTTGAAGAAGAGCTTGTATGTCCTAAAGCAAGCTCCAAGGTAGCAGTATTTGAAGTTTGGAATGTTTATGACTGAACAAGGTTATAGTAGATGCCATTCTGATCACTGTGTTTAATATAAGAGGCTAGAAAATGGAATCTATATTATCGTGCTATTGTATGTAGGTGACATGCTTGTTGCAAGGTCTAACATGCAGGATATAAATGTTCTCAAGAAGAAATTAGATAATTCATTTGTGATGAAGGATTCAGGTGCTACAAATAAAATTCTTGGTATGAGAATAACAATAGATAGGAAAAATCACAAATTGACAAGGGTGAGTACATAGAGAAGGTGTTGGAGAGGTTTAGAATGAAAAATGCAAAACCAGTTATCACACCTTTGGCCAACCATTTCAAATTAACCAAAGAAATGTGTCCCAAGACATAGGACCAGACAAAATACATGTCCAAGGTCCCTTTTCATCATCAATTTTCAGCTTGATGTATGTGATGGTGTGCACAAGACCAAATATTGCACATGCAGTAGGAGTTGTGAGCAGGTATATGAACAATCCAGGTAAAGAACATTGGGAGGAATTAAAGTGGACTGTCAGGTGTTTCACATGTATTAGTACTCATGCATTATGTTTTGGAGGTTTATAAACTATTCTACAGGGATATGCTAATTCAGATATGGAAGGTGATAAATATAGAAGGAGGAGAACTACAGGGTATGTTTTTAATGAAGGTGGAACAAAAATAAGTTGGATTTTGAAACCGCAAAAGGTTGTTTCACTTTCAACAACGAAAGAATAATATGTTGCTTCTATAGATACTAGTAAAGAGATGATTTGGCTATAGAGGTTTATGGAATAATTGGGAAAACAACAGGAGAATAACAGGTTGTACTGTGACAGCCAGAGTGTCATTCATCTTGCAAAGAACTAAACCTTCCATTCTAAGACTAAGCATATACAACTCATGTACCATTTCATATGGTCCATTTTGGAAAATGGACAATTGAAGCTAGAAAAGATACATACTAGCCAGAATCTTGCAGACATGTTAACAAAAGTAGTAACCAAGGAGAAACTGAGTTCCTTCTCAGTTTCAGTTGGTCTTCAAACATGAAGGTAAAGATGAGAAATTTTCCAGGTCCAAGGTGGATCATAGTTCAATAGGTACAAAATCAATGAATTTGTTGTGATCAGTCTCCAAGCGAGAGATTGTTGGTTGTGGAACCTAATTATATTCCTAATTCATTTGCAGGTTAAAGAAACTATAGGATACACAATTCTCTCCCCCCCGATTCTGAGGGGGACACAATTTTTTTTATAATGAAATTCAAATATTTTAATTTCATATTCAATATGGACCATTCATTATAAGGTCGTAGATCTGATGGTAGAAGCTATGTTAGGGTTTTTTTCCCTAGAAAGAAACCCTCTTTTATGAGGAATTGTGTTGCAGGTGTGTGTGTAGTAGAGTGAATATTCTATTATGAGAGAGGATATTGTGAGAGAAAGAAGAGGAAGTTACAAAAGATGTGATGTAGGTTGTATCCCTTCATTTGTTGGATAATAAAAAGGGAAGGAATTGGAAAATTTCTTTGGTGGAGGTAGACCACATTGGGTGAAGCACATATATATGTGTATCTTCTGTGTTTTATTTTATTGCTCTACGATCCTGTTTTTCTAACATGAAGGAACTGTATAGAAAATTTGTTAATGGGACAAAAACATAACGTTAAATGACTGCTAGAAAGGAAGTCAGTAGGCTACAAATCCTATTCGCATAAGAATCCTGGATTACATTTTAAAACATAATGCATGAATGGAAAATTGAGATATGATAGAAACTTGACAACCTTGATTTTATTTGGTAAATGTGCAAAATGCACTGACTCACAATAAAATTATGAGCTAGTTGGGGATGTTGGAGTATCTGTTACATACAGGAAATGTCAATATAATATTGACTAAAAATTGGTCAAGGAACATAGCAGAAAAATCCCAAATGGGATGGTATGCATAAACAATAAATAAGAAAAGAAGGAACACTTTCCTCACTTTAAAACTATGAATTATGAGGTAGAGTTGTGTACTTTAAAAGAACATCTATGAAATCAAGTACAACTAGTAAAAGAAAAATAAACTAATGAATATGTTTAAATAAAACAATCATGGTTAAATCATGTTATGCAAAGGCAATGAAGCCTTGAAAATAGGTCAATAGAACTGAAAATTTATGACTATGTAATAGTCTAAAATAGGGAAGAGATTGTATCTACATGGTAGATTTCACAGGTCACATATGCACACCATGTAAACTTTTGGATTTAGGTGTTAACCTTTGCGTAAAGTGACATCACTGTCATGCTCTGAATCGTTGATATCAAGGGCTATGAGTTGTAGGATCTGGGGAAGGTGCACTTTGGTGCATCGTCATCGGAAGTATTGGGAAAGTGAGAGTTAACCACTGGATAAGAAATCTCGACGATCATGAGAAGTGGTCCAAAGGATTAGCCCATGAATCTAACATGCCACTGCCACATCGATTGGAGCGAGTAAGAAGTGACCAGTGGATTGGTAGTTACTTGTGGGATGGCCCAGGTTCTAACTACAGTATTACCAACAACCCTTCGACCATTGACCCTTCTGGATACCATAAGGAAACACAATGAACAAAGTGCATTGCGCAGTCTCACCCAAGATGGATTCAATGGGTGGTCGTGGGACTTAGATGTCTACAACCTTGGGATGGGATGTGTTTCTCTCTCAGGGGAATAAAATCTACTCTTTGTTATACCTCAAACCATCATTAGATCTTAGTTTAGACCAATAGCACTAATATTCCAATAAGACTTCATTATCCATTATAAAAAAAAATATTCAATGGTAGGTATTCATCTACTGTAATATAATATTCAGATCTAAACACTAGCTATGACATTCATTTACTTAATGTACAGTAATACAACCTTTATCAAATAACATATTCATCATAAATATTGTTAAATCAAAATAACAGTAAGAAATGTAACCATTCATACACATGACATAGATATACCTTGGTTCACCCCCTCTTGGGCTACATCCACAAAGATTTGTCGCTTGGTCTCTTTATTCATATTCTTGCAAAATCCAGTGCTACACACTGTACAATTCTTCTGCCACTACATCCGATCTCCATAGATCGTAAAATTCTCTCAACAAGACCTCCTACTCAACAAAAGGATCTACTACATCCTCAACAACACACACACCAACAAAAAGGGAAACCTCTTCATCGTCCTAATACATTCTACTTATATAAAAATGGGACGATTGTTGGTTGTGGAGCCTGATTATCTTCATGATTCAACGGCCTTTGTTTTCATCTATGTTTCTACCCCATGAATACTTTACACCATGGAAGAATGTACACTCCTCCATGTGGGGGAGTGCAGGGGGGGTTCGGGGGCAAAGCCCCCAAATGAAAAATTTCCTTGTAAATGTGTATTGTCATTTCATAGTAAATATGGACCATTCATTATGAGGTCACAGATCTGATGGTAGAAGTTATGTTAGGGTTTTTTTCCCTAGAAGGAAACCCTCTTTTATGTGGGAAATGTATTGTGGCTACGTATCATTGTGAATATTGTATTATGAGTGAGGAGACTGTCAAAGGAAAAAAAGGAAGTTATAGCGGGTGTGTTGTAGGTTGTATCCCTTCATTTGTTGGATAATAATAAAGGAAGGACCTGGCAATTTCTTTGGTGGACGTATCCCACACTGGGTGAAACAAGTATATCTGTGTCTCTATTGTATTGTGTATATTCTATGTTTTATTTCCGCATTTGTTTTATTTTATTGCTCCAGGATCCTATTTTTCTAACAATTGGTATCAGAGCGAAAGGTAACTCGCAGGAAAATAGGGTTCCTGGTTTGAGTGGGAGAAATGGCGGAAGATGAAAAATTTAGGATCGAGAAAATTAATGGCCAAAACTACCAGTTATGGAAGATGCAGATGGAATATTATTTACATCAGAAGGATCTATTCCTACCATTGGGTGGAATAGAAAAGAAGTTGATGGCTATGAAGGATGAAGAATGGGAGGTTCTTAAAGAAAGGCACTAGGAACGATACGACTAAGTCTGACAGTGTCTGTGGCTTTCAATATTTCGAAAGAAAAGACAACGAAGGAGTTGATGGATGAATTTGCTAAACTGTATGAAAATCCCTCGACGTTCAATAAGGTATTTATAATTAATATATTATTTAATAGGAAGATGTCAGAAGGTGGGTCTGTTGCATATCATTTAAATGAATTTCATACGGTTACTAATCAACTAATTTTTGTAAAAGTGGACTTTGATGATGAAGTCAGGGATCTTCTAATCGTGTGCTCATTGCCAGAAAGATGGAACAATTTGGTTATGGTTGTAAGTAACTCTATCTCTGGTTCAAACACTTTAAAATTTGATGATGTTTTTTGTGTTATCCTTAGAGAGGAAATGCGACGGAAAAGCACGGGTGAGACATCAAGTAATGCATTGAACATGGAGAACAAGGGAAGACAAAAGGATAGAGGAAAGGGCTCAGGAAACTATGGGAATTCTAGAAAGGGAAGATCCAAATATAGACTAGGAAATATAGAGTGTTAGAATTGTGGGAAGAAAGGACATCTGAAGAAAGACTACAAAGCTCCAAAGAAACAAAGAGATGGACAACAAGAGAAAAATCAGGAAACAAATGTAACATGTGATGTGTTACAATATGCTTTGATTCTTTTTGTAGATAATATTTTTGAGTCTTGGGTAGTATATTTAGGGGCTTCATTTCATGCCACACCCCATAGGGAAAATTTTCTAGATTATGTTCAAGTTGATTTTGGATAGGTTCATTTGGGTGATGATTCACCCTGCAAAATTGTTGGAATGGGAAAGGTAAAAATGAAGCAAAGGAATGGGAACCAATGGTTGTTTAAAGAAATAAGACATGTTCCAGATCTAAGGAAAAATGTAATTTCAATAGGGCAGTTGGCAAGTGAAGGATGTATATCCATATTTATAGATAAGGTGTGGAAGGTTACCAAAGGATCATTGGTGATATCAAAATGAGAGAAGGTAGGTACATTGTATTTATGTACTGGTAATACTAACTCTTCTATCTCTTTAGATTCTACATGAGTGGATACAACACTATGGCATCATAGGCTTGGACACATGAGTGAGAAGGGGATGTGGATACTTCACAAAAAAAAAATGTTTCCAGATCTTAAACAAATTGATTTGGATTTATGTGAGCATTGTGTTTATGGAAAACAAAAGAGAGTCATATCTCTCAGAGTAGGAAAATAAAAGAAGAGTGAAAGTTTAGAGCTTGTTCATACAAATGTGTGGGGACCAACTCAGGTATCATCTCTTGGTGGCTCTCGTTATTATGTTACTTTTATTGATGATGTAACTAGAAAAACTTGGGTTTATTCCATTTGACAAAACTGTGATGTTTTTGATACTTTTAAGAAATTGAAATATTTGGTTGAGAATGAGACAGGAAAAAGTTTGAAGTGTCTTAGATCAGATAATGGAGGTGAATATTACAACAAGGAGTTTGACGATTGTTGTTCATGCCATGGGATTTGTAGAGAGAAGACAATTCAAGGAACACCACAATAAAATGGTGTGTCAGAAAGGATGATCATGCCAATCATGGAGCCTGCAAGGAGTATGAGATTGCATGCTGGTTTTCCCTTACAATTCTGGGCAGATGATTTAGATATTGTTGTTTACTTAATAAACAGAGGACCTTCAATTTCTTTTTATGGTGGAATTCTAGAGGAGGCATGGACAAGTAAAAAGGTAAACTATTCCTTTTTGAAGGCTTTCCGCTGTGAAGCATTTGTCGATATTGATAAAGAATATAGAACAAAGCTTGAGGCAAAATCCAAGAAGTGTAACTTTATTAGATACCGTGTTAATGATGTCGGTTATCTCTTATGGGATTATGAAAATCACAAAATCATTAGGAGTATAGATGTCATATTCAATGAGAAGTTCATGTACAAAGATCAGTTGCAGGGAAAGATACAAGAAAAAGAAAAACCAGAATGCACAGTGCTTGATGAGATCACTGAAAAAGAAATTCCAAAAGAACCATAAAATCAAAATTTACAACAACATGAGCATAAGGTACATCAAACTCTTGTAAGTGTTGTTAGAATATATACCAGGTCAAGTAGACCCCTTGAACAATACTCTCCTTAATTGTATTATTTATTGTTGACTGATTCTGGTGAATCAAAATTTTATGAAGAGGAAATGTAGGTAGAAACAAAAAAGAAGTGGGAGCAAGGTATGAAAGAGGAAATGGATTCCCTAGTAAATAAACGGACTTGGGATTTGGTTCAGTTTCCTGTAGGAAAAAGAGCATTGCAGAATAAATGGGCTTACAAGTTTAAGGAAGAAGATGGAGGAAAAAATCTGTACAAGGCTAGACTTGTTGTAAAATGGTTTGCACAAAAGAAAGGTATATATTTTGATGACATATTTTCTCATGTTGTTAAAATGACTTCAATTAGGACTATTTTAATTCTTGCGGTAGTAGAATATTTTCATCTTGAACAATTAGATGTAAAAACAACTTTTCTCCATGGGGATTTGGAGGAAGATATTTATATGCAACAACCACAGGGGTATGAGGTCAAAGGAAAGGAGAATTTGGTATGCAGGTTGAAGAAGATCTTGTATGGCCTAAAGCAAGCTCAAAGAAAGTGGTATTTGAAGTTTGACGGGTTTATGACAGAACAAGGTTATAGTAGATGTCATTCTGATCACTGTGTTTATTTTAAAAGGATAGCAAATGGAAGCTATATTATCTTGATATTGTATGTAGATGGCATGCTTGTTGCAGGGTATAATATGTAGGATATAATTTTTCTCAAGAAGAAATTAGCTAATTCATTTGCGATGAAGGATTTGGGTTCTACAAAGAAAATCCTTGGTATGAGAATAACAATGGACAGGAAAAATAAAAAAATTGACATTGTCTCAGGGTGAGTACATAGAGAAGGTGTTGGAGAGGTTTAGAATGCAGAATGCAAAATCAGTTAGTACACCTTTGCACAAAAGAAAGGTATATAATTTGGTGAAATATTTTCTCCTGTTATTAAAATATTGACTTCGATTGGGACAATTTTAAGTCTTATGGCAGTAGAATATTTGCATCTTGAATACTTAGATATAAAAACTTATTTTCTCCATGAGGATTTTGATGAAGATATTTATATGTAGAAATCACAGGGGTGTGAGGTCAAAGGGAAGGAGAATTTGGTATGCAGGTTGAAGAAGAGATTGTATGTCCTAAAGAAATTTCCAAGGTAGTGGTATTTTAAGTTTGGAATGTTTAAGACTGAACAAAGTTATAGTAGATTCCATTCTGATCACCGTGTTTAATATAAGAGGCTAGAAAATGGAATCTATATTATCTTGTTATTGTATGTAGATGGCATGCTTGTTGCAAGGTCTAACATGCAGTATATAAATGTTCTCAAGAAGAAATTAGCTAATTCATTTGTGATGAAGGATTCAAGTGCTACAAATAAAATACTTGGTATGAGAATAACAATAGATAGGAAAAATCACAAATTGACAAGGGTGAGTACATAGAGAAGGTGTTGGAGAGGTTTAGAATGCATAATGCAAAACCAGTTAGCACACCTTTGGCCAACCATTTCAAATTAACCAAAGAAATGTGTCCCAAGACACAGGAGAAAACAAAATACATGTCCAAGGTCCCTTATTCATCATTAGTTGCCAGCTTGATGTATGCGATGGTGTGCACAAGACCAAATATTGCACATGCAGTGGGAGTTGTGAGCAGGTATATGAAAAATCCAGGTAAAGAACATTGAGAGGAATTAAAGTGGATTCTTAGGTGTTTGACAGGTATTAGTACTCATGAATTATGTTTTGGAGGTTTAGAAACTATTCTACATGTATATGCTAATTCAGATATGGAAGGTGATAAAGATAGAAGGAGGAGAACTATAGGGTATGTTTTTAATGAAGGTGGAACAACAATAAGTTGGATTTCAAAACTACAAAAGGTTTTTTCACTTTCAACAATGAAAGAAAAATATGTTTCTTCTACAGATACTAGTAAAGAGATGATTTGGCTACAAAGGTTTATGGAATAATTGGGAAAGCAATAGGATGATAACAGGTAGTACTGTGACAGCCAGAGTGTCATTCATCTTGCAAATAACTCAACCTTCCATTCTAAGACTAAGCATATACAACTCATGTAACATTTCATATGGTCCATTTTGGAAGATGGACAAATGAAGTTGGACAAGATACATACTAGCCATAATACTGCAGACATGCTAACAGAGGTAGTAACCAAGGAGAAATTGAGTTCCTTCTCAGTTTCATTTGGTCTTCAAACATGAAGCTGAAGATGAGAAATTTTCCAGGTCCAAGGTGGATCATAGTTCAATAGGTACAAAAGCAATGGAGTTGTTGTGATTAGTCTCCAAGTGGGATATTTTTGGTTGTGGAGCCTAATTATATTCCTAATTCATATGTAGGTTAAAGAAACTGTAGGATACACAATTCTCTCCCCCCCTGACTCTGAGGGGGACACCATTTTTTTTATAATGAAATTCAAATATTTTAATTTCATAGTCAATATGTGTGTGTAGTAGAGTGAATATTGTATTATGAGAGAAGATATTGTGAGAGAAAGAAGGGGGAGTTACAACAGATGTGATGTAGCTTGTATCCCTTCATTTGTTGGATAATAATAAGGGAAGGACTTAGAAAATTTCTTTGGTGGAGGTAGACCACATTGGGTGAAACACATATATCTGTGTATCTTCTGTGTTTTATTTCCGCATTTGTTTTATTTAATTTCTCTACGATCCTGTTTTTCTAACATGAAGGAACTGTGTAGAAACTTTGTTAATGGGACAAAAACATAACGTTAAATGACTTCTAGAAAGGAAGTCAGTAGGCTACAAATCCTATTCACATAAGAATATAGGATTACATTTTAAAACATAATGCATGAATGGAAAATTGAGATATGACTGAAACTTGACAACCTTGATTTATTTGGTAACTGTGAAAAATGCACTGACTCACATTCAAATTATGAGCTAGTTGGGGATGTTGGAGTATCTATTACATACAGGAAACGTCAATATAATATTGACTAAAAACTAGTCAAGGAACATAGCATAAAAATCCCAAATGGGATGGATTTCATAAGCAATAAATAAGAAAAGCATGAACACTTTCCTCACTTTAAAACTATGAATTATGAGGTAGAGTTGTGTACTTTAAAAGAACAACTATGAAAGCAAGTACAACTAGTAAAATAAAAATAAACTAATGAATATGTTTAAATAAAACAATCATGGTTAAACCATGTTATGCAAAGGCAGTGAAGCCTTGAAAATAGGTCAATAGCACTGAAAATTTCTAACTATGTAATAGTCGGAAATAGGGAAGATGTAGAATCTACATTGTAGATCTCGCGAGTCACATATGCACACCATGTAAGCTTTTTGATCTAGGTGTTAACCTTCACGTAAAGTGACGTCATTGTCATGCTCTAATCTGTCGATATCAAGGGCTATGAGCTGTAGGATCTGGGGAAGGTGCACTTCGATGCATCGTCATCAGAAGTCTTGGGAAAGTGAGAGTTAACCACTGGATAAGAAATCTCGACAATGATGAGAAGTGGGCCAAAGGATTATCCCATGAATCTAACATGCCATTGCCACACCGACTAGAGTGAGTAAGAAGCGACCATGTGGATTGTTAGTTACTTGTGGGATGGCCCAAGTTCTAACTACAATATTACCAACAACCCTTCGACTATCGACCCTTCTAGATACTAGAAGGAAACAAAGCACACAAAGTGCATTGTGCAGTCTCACCCAATATGGCTTCAATGGGTGCCCGCATGACTTATATGTCTACAACCTTGGGATGGGATGTGTTTCTCTCTCAGGGGAATCAATAATACTTTTTGTTAGCCCTCAAACCCTCATTATATCTTAGTTTAGACCAATAAAACTAATACTCCAATAAGACATTATTATCCATTATAACAAAATTTATTCAATGGTAGGTATTCATCTACTGTAACATAATATTTAGATCTAAACACTAGCTATGACATTCATTTACTTAGTGCATAGTAATGTAACCTTTATCAAATAGCATATTCATCATAAAGCTTGTTAAATCAAAATAACAGTAAGAAATGCAACCATTCATACACATGACATAGATATACCATGGTTCACCCCCTCCTGGGCTACATCCACAAATATTTGTCGCTTGGGATCTTTATTCATATTATTGCAAAATCCAGTGCTATACACTGTACAATTCTTTTTCCACTACATCCGATCTCCATAGATTGTAAAATTATCTCAACAAGACCTCCTACTCAAAAAAAGGATCTACTACATCCTAAACAATACACACACCAACAAAAAGGGAAACCTCTTCATCGTCCTAATACATTCTACTTATATAAAAATGGGACGATTGTTGGTTGTGGAGCCTAATTATCTCCATGATTCAAAGATCTTTGTTTTTATCCGTGTTTATACCCCATGAATACTTTACACCTCGAAAGAATGTACACTTCTCCATGTGGGGGAGTGCAAGGGGGGGTTCAGGGGCAAAGCCCCTGAAGGAAAATTTGCCTTGTAAATGTATATTTTAATTTCATAGTAAATATGGACCGTTCATTATAAGGTCATAGATCTGAGGGTAGAAGTTATGTTAGGGTTTTTTTTCCCTAGAAGGAAACCCTCTTTCATGTGGGAAATGTATTGTGGCTACGTATCATTGTGAATATTGTATTCTGAGTGAGGAGACTATGAGAGAAATAAGAGGAAGTTATAGAGGGTGTGTTGTAGGTTGTATCCCTTCATTTGTTGGATAATAATAAAGGAAGGACCTGGAAATTTCTCTGGTGGATGTATCCCACATTGGGTGAACTACATATATATGTGTCTCTATTGTATTGTGTATCTTATGTGTTTTATTTCTGCATTTGTTTTATTTTATTGCTCCAGGATCCTATTTTTCTAACAATTGGTATTAGAGAGAAAGGTAACTCATAGGAAAATAGGGTTCTTGGTTTGAGTGGGAGCAATGGCAGAAGATGAAAAATTTAGGGTCGAGAAATTTAATGGCCAAAACTACCAGTTATGGAAGATGCATATGGAAGATTATTTATATCAGAAGGATCTTTTACTACCATTGGGTTGAATAGAAAAGAATCCAATGGCCATGAAGGACGAAGAATGGGAGGTTCTTAACATAAAGGCACTAGGAACGATATGGGTGAGTCTGACAACGTCGGTGGCTTTCAATATTTCGAAAGAAAAGACAACGAAGGAGCTGATGGATGCATTCGCTAAAATGTATGAAAAACCATCAACGTTCAATAAGGTATTTCTAATCAAGATATTATTTAATATGAGGATGTCATAAGGTGGTTTTGTTGTAGATCATTTAAATGAATTTAATACGGTTACTAATCAACTAAGTTATGTAAAAGTGGACTTTGATGATGAGGTCAGGGCTCTTCTAATCGTGTGCTCATTTCCAGATAGATGGAACGGTTTAGTTATTTCTGTAAGTAACTCTATCTCTGGTTCAAACACTTTAAAAATTGATGATGTTTTTGGTGTTATCCTTAGCGAGGAAATGCGACAGAAAAACACGGGTGAGACATCAAGTAATGTGTTGAACATGGAGAATAGGGGAAGATAAAAGGATAGAGAAAAGGGCTCAGGAAACTGTGGGAATTCTAGGAAGGACAGATCCAAATCTAGACTGGGAAAGATAGAGTGCTATAATTGTGGGAAGAAAGGACATCTAAAGAAAGACTACAGAGCTCCAAAGAAGCAAAGAGATGGACAACAAGAGAAAAATCAGTAAACAAATGTAATAGGTGATGTGTTACAATATGCTTTGATTCTTTCTGTAGATAATATTTTTGAGTCTTGGGTAGTATATTTAGGGGCTTCATTTCATGCCACACCCCATAGGAAATTTTTTCTAGATTATGTGCAAGTTTATTTTGGATAGGTTCATTTGGGTGATGATGCACCATGAAAAATTGTTGGAATGGGAAAGGTAAAAATAAAGCAAAGGAATGGGAACCAATGGTTGTTGAAAGATGTAAGACATGTTCCAGATCTAAGGAAAAATGTAATTTCAACAAGTCATTTGGCAAGTGAAGGTTGTATAGCCATATTTACATATAAGGTGTGGAAGGTCACCAAAGGATCATTGGTGATATCAAATTGAGAGAAGGTAGGTACATTGTAATTATGTACTGGTAATACTAACTCTTCTATCTCTTTAGATTCTACCGGAGTGAATACAACGATGTGGCATCATAGGCTTGTTTAAATGTGTTGAACCTGCACATAATAGATCTAGCTAGAAAATACTACACACATTTGCAAAGAGAAATTGATAAAGAAGAAGCAAGATAGAAATAATGGAATAATTCTCATTCACCATGTTCCACACTCAAAGAGTGAATAATTTACAATATATATAGGATACATGAGTAACTAATAATCCATAGTGGTGTTCTAGAGTGATCTAGACACACACCAGTAGTTACGGGAGTGAACTACCACCCAGTCTAGTCTCTCAGGCAGTTACGAGAGTGAATTGGCACCTAGCTGAGTTAACTAGTCAACTAGTCTTCAATTAACTGACTGAACAAAGAGTAGTGAGTTGGTGATGATCCCAATGTTGCATGGTGACAAAACCAATGCAACATCTAAACTCAACTCAACTAGTCAAAATGAAGTGTCAACTGAAAGAGAATATTCTCCAGGTGGAATATTCTCCCCTAAAATATAGGAGACTTGATAATGACTAATTATGACTAATAAACAAGGAATAAACTTAGGAAAAATAAATCCTAGGTTTGTGTGAAGTAACTCCAACGCCCCCCTGAACATCACTATGGTGAAAATAAAGAATGGGTCTCGGAAATGAGGCCATGTTAGGTACCCAAATACAAAATATACACTGAACTAAATGATGAAAGAGGGAAAACCTCATGGGAAACACCCCCCCTCAAATTACAATGCATAAAAAAAAAATGAGAAGGAACAAAAAGTAGTTGCTAAGCAATCTTGTCCTTCACTCCAAGAAGACCTCGTAACTATGCAAGTTTGTGCTCGTTGAATATTTTGTTGAAGATGTAGATGTATGCACGGATCTGATGAAGTATATGAATCATTGATATTTCCACACATATCCACTTTATCTTCTTGTTATGAATAAGATCCAAATAAAGTTTGGATGAAATTTTGAAAACCGTATGGCCGTTTCTAGTAAAATGTTGAAATTTTGTTGATTTTGAAATGATCATAACTTCACTTTCTGGACTCCGTTTCGGACGATTTGTTTTTTGAAATTGGATATTTTTCCGAGAGGAATTCAAATATCCAATTTGTTTCTGCAAATTTTTCTCATAAAATATTAGAATGACGTATGATGTGCATAGATCCCTTTTTGACTCCTGAGATGCATGCATGGTGCATGCAAAAGTGTCTGCATGTGACTCCTGAGATGCATGCCATATATCTTCCACGTGGATTTCAGAAAACAATTCTTAAATGGAGTAGACATCATCTTAAATTAATGGAATGCAAATTTCTGCAAATACTTTTGTAGAAGACTCTTCATAATAAGAGGCTTGATCTTCTGGCTCTATTTGTTTGACCTCCTGCATGAAATCTTCACAATATTATTTATTCCCAAATAGAACCTCCAATATAGTCCATAATTCATTTGGAGTTGATCCTTGTGATTCTTCATATACTTGATGGAAAAGTTCGGGAAAAACAAACATGCCGATACTTCCTATGGCCATATATTGTCTATTGAGAAATTCATTTTTCTCATCGAAAGAATCATGATCTACTTCCATTTCCATAATTATTGGGTACATGCCTCTTCATCTAAGATGAAGAATAATTTTTTTCTTTCATTCCAAATAGTTATGTGGCGTGAGAAGTATTTCCGGCAAATAATCTATCTTTTTGTTGTCTTCAATCTTTTGTACCTGCAAAAAATGATTTGGTGTAGCTTTTTCTTAGAAGTTCGTCATCTCTGATACCATGTAAATGTGTTGAACCTGCATAGAATAGATCTAGCTAGAAAATACTACACACATTTGCAGAGAGAAAATGAGAAAGAAGAAGCAAGATAGAAAGAATGGAAGAATTCTCATTAACCATATTCCACACTCAAAGAGTGAATAATTTACAATAGATATAGGATACATGAGTAAATAATGAGCCATAGTGGTGGTATAGATTGATCTGGACACACACCAACAGTTACAAGAGTAAACGACCACCTAGTCTAGTCTCTCAGGCAGTTACGGGAGTGAACTGCCACCTAGCTGAGTTAACTAGTCAACTAGTATTTAGTTAATTGACTGAACAAAGAGTAGTGAGTCGGTGATGATCCCAATGTTGCATGGTGAAAAAACCAATGCAACATCTAAACTCAACTCAACTAGTCAAACTGAAGTGTCAACTGAAAGAGAATAGTCTCCATGTGGAATATTCTCCCCTAAAATATAGGAGACTGGATAATGACTAATTATGGCTAATAAACAAGGAATAACCTTAGGAAAAATAAATCCTAGATGTGTGTGAAGTAACTCCAACAGCTTGGACACATGAGTGAGAAGGGGCTGCATATACTTCACAAAATAAATTTATTTCCAGATCTTAAACAGATTGATTTGGATTTCTATGAGCATTGTGTTTATGGAAAACAAAAGAGAGTCATATCTCTCAGAGTAGGAAAAGAAAGGAAGAGTGAAAGGTTAGAGCTTGTGCATACAGATTTATGGGGACCATCTCAGGTATCATCTCTTGGTGGCTCTCGTTATTATGTTACTTTTATAATGATGCAACTAGAAAAACTTGGGTTTATTGCATTCGACAAAAAATTGATGTTTTTGATACTTTTAAGAAATGGAAATCTTTGGTTGAGAATGAGACAGGAAAAGGTTTGAAGTGTCTTAGATCAGATAATGGAGGTGAATATTACAACAAGGAGTTTGAATATTTTTGTTCATGCCATGGGATTTGTAGAGAGAATATAGTTCTGAACACCACAAGAAAACGGTGTGTCAGAAAGGATGATCATGGCCATCATGGAGCTTGCAAGGAGTATGAGGTTTCATATTGGTTTTCCCTTACAGTTCTGGGCAAATGATTTAGATATTGTTGTTTACTTAATAAACATAGGACCTTCAAGTTCTTTGTATGGTGGAATTTTAGAGGAGGCATGGATAGGTAAAAAGGTAAACCATTCATTTTTGAAGACTTTCGGTAGTGAAGCATTTGTTGATATTGATAAAGAAAATAGAACAAAGATTGAGGCAAAATCCAAGAAGCGTACCTTTATTAGATACGGTGTTAATGATTTTGGTTATCGCTTATGGGATTATGAAAATCACAAAATCATTAGAATTAGAGATTTCATATTCAATGAGAAGGTCATGTACAAATATCAGTTGCAGGGAAAGATACAAGAAAAAGAAAAACCAGAATACACAATGCTTGATGAGATCACTGAAAAATAAATTCCAAAGGAACCATAAAATCAAAATGTACAACAACATGAGCAGAAGGTACCTCAAATTCTTGCAAGTGTTGTTAGAAGATATACCAGGTTAAGTAGAACCCCTGAACCATACTCTCCTTCATTGTATTATTTATTGTTGACTGATTCAGGTGAACCAAAATTTTATGAAGAGGAAATGTAGGTAGAAACAAAAAAGAGGTGGGAGCAAGGTATGAAAGAGGAAATGGATTCCCTGGTAACTAACCAGACTTGGGATTTGGTTCAGTTTCCTGCAGGAAAAAGAGCATTGCATAATAAATGGGCTTACAAGTTGAAGGAAGAAGATGGAGGAAACAAGTCGTACAAGGATAGACTTGTTGTAAAATGGTTTGCACAAAAGAAAGGTATAGATTTTGATGACATATTTTCTCATGTTGTTAAAATGACTTCAATTAGGACTATTTTAAGTCTTGTGGTAGTAGAAGATTTGCATCTTGAACAATTAGATGTAAAAAAAACTTTTCTCCATGGGGATTTGGAGGAAGAGATTTATATGCAACAACCACAGGGGTATGCGGTCAAAGGGAAGGAGAATTCGGTATGCATGTTGAATAATATCTTGTATGTACTAAAGCAATCTCCAAGGCAGTGGTATTTGAAGTTTGACGGGTTTATGACAGAACAAGGTTATAGTAGATGTCATTCTAATCACTGTGTTTATTTTAAAAGGATAGAAAATAGAAGCTATATTATCTTAATATTGTATGTAGATGCCATGCGTGTTGCAGGGTATAATATGTAGGATATAAATTTTCTCAAGAAGAAATTAGCTAATTCATTTGTGATGAAGGATTTGGGTGCTACAAAGAAAATCCTTGGTATGAGAATAACAAGAGGCAGGAAAAATCACAAATTGACATTGTCTTAGGGTGATTACATAGAGAAGGTGTTGGAGAGGTTTAGAATGCAGAATGAAAAACCAGTTAGTACACCTTTGGCCGACCATTTGAAATTAACTAAGGAAATGTGTCCAAAGACACGGGAGGAGATAGAATACATGGATAGGGTCCCTTATTCATCAGTAGTTGGTATCTTGATGTATGCGATGGTTTGCACAATACCAGATATTGCACATGCAGTGGGAGTTGTGAGCAAGTATATGAAAAATCTAGGTAAAGAACATTGGGAGGCAGTAAAGTGGATTCTCAAGTATTTTAGAGGTAGTTCTACTCATGCAGTATGTTTTGGAGGTTCATAAAATGTTCTAAAGGGATATGTTGATTCAGATATGGTAGGTGATAAAGATAGAAGGAGGAGCATCACAGGGTATGTTTTTACTATAGGTGGAACAACATTAAGTTGGATTTTGAAACTACAAAAGGTTGTTTCACTTTCAACAATAGAGGCAAAGTATGTTGTTGCTACTGAGGCTATGAAAGAGATGATTTGGTTCTAGAGGATTATGGAGGAACTGGGAAAGAAGTAGGATAATAGCAGGTTGTACTGCAATAGTGAGAGTTCCATTCATATTGCAAATAACTCAACCTTCCATCTGAAGACTAAGCATATACAACTCAGGTACCATTTCATACGATCCATCTTGGAAGATGGACATTTGAAGTTGGAAAAGTTACACACTAGCCAAAATCCTGTAGACATGTTAACAAAGGGAGTAAACAGGGAGAAATTGAGTTCCTGCTCAGTTTCAGTTGGTATTCATTCATGAATATGAAGATGAGAAATTTTCTAGGTCCAAGAAGGATCACAGTCCAACATATACAGTAGTGGTGGAGTTGTTGAGATCAGCCTCCAAGTGGGATATTGTTGGTTGTGGAGCCTGATTATATTCCTGATTTAGAGGTCTTTGTTTTCAACTATGTTTATACCCCATGAAGACTTTACACCCCGAAATAATGTACACTCCCCCATGTGGGGAGTGCAGGGGGGGTTACCCCCCCTATGGGGTTCGGGGAAAAGCAGGCCCCCGATGGGGGTTCGGGGGACAATGTTCCCCAATGGGGTTTCGGGGGTGAAGCCCCGGAAGTAAAAATTACCTTGTAAATGTATATTGTAATTTCATATTAAATCTGGATCGTTCATTATAAGGTCGTAGATATGACAATAGATGTTATGTTAGGGTTTTTTTACCTAGAAGGAAACCTTGTTTTATGAGGGAAATGTATTGTGGCTATGTATCATTGTGAATATTGTATTCTGAGTGAGGAGACCATGTGAGAAAGAAGAGGAAGTTATAGCCAGTGTGTTGTAGTTGTATCCCTTCATTTGCTGGATAATAAAAAGGAAGGACCTGGAAATTTATTTGGTGGACATATCCCACACTAGGTGAACCACGTATATCTATGTATTTATTATATTTTGTATATTTTATGTTTTATTTATACATTTGTTTTATTTTATTGCTCTGCGATCCTGTTTTTCTAACAATGGTTCCCTTATAAAAACTCTAACCCTAAGCGGATTAGGTTTGTCCACTTTTCAAATGCTCCATCTAGGCTGGTCCTCGATCCAACCATTCTCTAAGTCAATGCTTGTCCACTTTCCAACTCACCTTTTTTATAGCCCTATGTTATCACTGGAATTTCATCCGCAAATGGTTACAAGAATCCAGCATCGTCAAACAGTTATGAGGTCACCCATGGACCAAAATTACCACAAAATCATTTCCAAAGGGTAAAAAACTATACAACCAGTGACAAAATTAAAGTGTGCTATCACTACAAAGGGCACACGCACATGCACAAAACAGAAACACAGGAAAAGCGCAGATGCTCCCGATGCGTGACTGTGGTCGCTAAAATCCACGCACATCTGAGAACGATGCATTTATGAGAGTGGTCGGCCTCCCACCCACTTCTGGTTCAGCTTTCAAGTTGATTTGACACTCAAATCTAGACTGGATCTGACTGGGTGGCTGGTCAAAAACCTAAAAATGCCCTAATTAACCTCTTTTCACACTATAAGCTGGTTGCACAATACCTCAAAGAGGTGCTATAAAACAAGGCCATGGGTGCACTTCATTCTTAAGGAGTTCAATAGCAAAGTTATGCTGCTACTATTCTCTTGAGGAATCCTCTATTCTTATCAAGAGTATACTAGCACCATTACATTGGGCAATCCATCTCACCCCTTGAGTGGATTAGCAAAGAATTCTTTCACCATTTTCATTCAAAGTTGTAAGAAGAGMTTATTTGTGGGGGTCCAAGAGCCCTCCCTTGGAGGAAGAAGGGACTCATAGTCCTCTTTCTTCTTGGTGTTTTCTTTCACTAATATAAACCTTACCATTGGTGACACGAGTCTTATTGTTTCTTTTGTTCTTATGTCCCTATGCTCATTAGTTTAGTTGTTATTTTATTTCTTAGTTTTTCTTTTATATTTCTTTCTCTAACCCTTTTCCTTACAATTGTCCTGCTTAGCAAACCCAACTAAGCTTGCAAGCACCTCTGTTTTGCTCATCTAGGTGGAAAAAGAGGCGCAACAGATTGGTGACTCCACTGTGGAAAGGTATCCATTTCTTACCCCATTTGGGTTTTTATAGCTCTTATTTTGGTTTATTTAACCTGCAGGTGCATTAACTAGCCCAAGCCGACCTACAAAACATCCAATTCCAAGTTGAATTGAGAGAATTCCATCCAAAATTTTCTTCATAGCTGTGTGTCAGTTGTGTGTGGGTTTTTTGGCCCACAGATGCGCATTGTGCGCACATGCGCTGAAACCACAGTTCTATTCTGCGCACCCCTGCCCAAAAGCTCATTTCAGTCTATGCACATGTGCTCAGTGTGCCTCTGTCTACACTAAGACCTGCGCACCTGTGCAAAAAACTACACATTGTAAGGCTTTTTGTGATTTGGGGAGGGTCCCTAGCCTTCTTAAAAGTGATTTCATGCATGTTGTAAGCTGCACCACACTTAGTTCCCTCTTCATATAAAGGAATTAGCCAAAACACATAGGCACTTAGGGGGTTTAAAATCATTATTTCTTCTTTTGATTTCATTTTTCGCCACATGGATAGCTTGCTTTGACTAAAAGTATAAGTTGGAATCAATTCTAATCACATAAAACTTGAATTTGGGACTAGAAGTTGGATAGCAATCTCTTAGTATGATCTTCTCTCGTGCTTCCAAGTGACCTTGAGAATCAGAAAAAGATTGTAGGACAATTTCATCTCCCTTAAAAAGACTAAAACCTTTAGGAGAGGACAACAACCCCTCTTGGGACTCCTCTTAGTTTATTATTCAAACACATCTTAAGATTGTAACGAGCCCGTACATGCCCACATGCTACAAAGATAGGATAGTGTTGAAATTTACTTTCTTAGATTAAATCACTAGGGAAGTTTAAAGGTTTTGTAACGGGCCCATACATGCCCACATCTAGGATAGTTTCAAAGATTTTCTTAGATTAAATCACAATAGGGAGTTCAAAGAATAGTAAAGGACCCACATGTCCACATGCTAGTTTCCTAGGGGCTTTTGAATTACGCAAGGTTGTACCAAAGGCACTTAGTTAATTAGGTAATCAACACTTGTAAGGACCAAGCGAAGTCCACATGAAGCAAGGTGACACCTAATTCATTAAAACATTGGCACACTTTCACTCATTCACACACAAAAGTCACTTATCACTCACATAGTTTTCTTCTCGAAACGTGGAGGTCAAAGTAAGTTTCCTCCAAAAGGATTCTGAAACACCCCACCCTTTTCTTGATGAAACTATCCACTCCCATTTAATTTCAACGAGGTTGGTTCACACCCCCAATCTCTCAAACAAACCACATCTAATTTTTTTCTAAAAACTCACTAAGTTTCCTGTTGGACAGCTGAGAGGGAGGGGTGAATCAGTTGTTAGCGAGCTTAAACAATTATGCTTCTTTTAAAAATCTTTGCAGAAACACTGAATGATGATCACAATAATGCAGGGAAATAAACACTGGCACATTCAGCATCAGTCACATATATGAGAAACACAGAGACAAATATTTTCTGAGGAAACCCATATAGGGTAAAAACCTCTTTTTATTTATATGATAAGTAATAATTACATTCTTTACATTATCATACATATGAGCACCAACTCATAATGAGGCTACAACCTCTGTTTTGCAAGCTGCAACTTACTGAAAGCACCAAATCTTTGTTTTCTCTAGCACCCACTAGAAGGAAGCACCACCTTCCTGGTTTCTCTAGAACCAACTAGAAGGAAGCACCAACTCCCTGGTTTCTCTAGCACCAACTAGAAGGAAGCACCAACTCCCTGGTTTCTCCAACACCAACTAGAAGAAAGCACCAACTCCCTGGTTTCTCTAGCACCAACTAGAAGGAAGCACTAACTCCCTGAGTGTTTCCAACACCAACTGGATGGAAGCACCAACTTCCAATCATACAGGAAACCAACCTGTATAACAAAGAACAATAGTTCTCCCTTGCACCACCCTGCCACCCTGGTTTCTCTGGCTGCAACCATATGGAAGCTACAAGTCCCTGTGTTCAAGCACCCACTTGAACCTTTGAGGACAACAGTCCTCCCGAGCACCTCCCAACCACCCTGAAATATAAATCTTTGCTACTGAAACTTATTACAGTGATATAATGTTCAACAATGGCTTACCAGACTCATCACTGTTCTGCTGCATTTCATTACTCTGTCTGCCTCATTGCCTTCCTGCACACATCACTTGCGTTGTCTGTTCTTCTGCCTTTTATGCTATGTGCGCCATACCCATTCACTGCACAGATCCTCTTCTGTTCAATTCAACTGCTGCACTCTCCTCCTTCTTCACACATGAATCACCTTCACCAACAACAACCACAACAAACTCCAACAGCAAAAACAACCCCATCTCTTCTCTGTACCGTGTATTTATAGCTTCTGTGCACCTTGTGCATGCAATGTTCGCAATGCCTCTGCATGCTGACTCCGCGTTGTTATCCTCCACCTCTCGAGTGCTCTGTCTGATCATCATCATGAATCTTCATCTTCTCTGGTAGTTCGCCCCATGTGTCCAACATCACTATATGTTATAATGAGATTCCTCAGCCTCTCTGGCAGTTTGAGACTCTTCGTCTTCTCTGTGACAGTCGAACTCACCTTCTCTGTTTCAGTTACAGGCCTCAATGCTCATCAGCTGTCAATCACCTCCATGAACATCTTCATTCCTCTCAGAGACTCTTCACCTCCTCTGTCAGTCACCCCGAAGTGTCTTCGCATCCTCTGGTAGAAACCATCAATGGTTTCTAGCAGTTTCACTGTGTCGTGCAACAATAGCCCTCAGATCTCCTTCAGGTTAATCTACGTTGTTGGATGAGATTTATTAATCTTGCCTTTAAATCAGGTTTCAGCATTTCAACATTCCTGTTGCATTATGTTCTTGCCTCTCCAAATCACGATCCCCAAAAACGAGCTTGGTTTCTCTATCTCTTTCCTCCATCTCTCGTTGATGTGTCCAAGGGATGTGACCATAGCCTTATGCATAAGGCACTTTCACGATTTTCGACACTATGCTCTGTTGACCCCAAGTCAGCGAAATTTTGATCACTTGCCACATGTCCTGTGATTCCATGGTCCAGATCTAATCTTGATTCAACAGCTACGATTGAATTGCGATTTCACAATTTCGGCATTCTTGATGCATTGAGTTCTTTGCCTCTCTATGTCGCGATTCGCGAAACTCCGATATGGAGTTTGATCAACGATCCAGATCTGATCTCTATTCAACAGCTGCGATTAAATCGCGATTTCACATATCACGATATCGAGATTCCTGATGTCAATAATCTTTGACATGTCCAACTCTCGATCCCCGATGCCTCTCCATTGACTAGAATCAATCGTCCAGATCAAATCTTGATCTGACGGCTCAGATTACATCATGATTTCGCATATCGCGAAATCGGGATTCCTGTGGTGAATTCTCTTTGACAACTTCAATAGTCGATCCTCAAAACTCTGACATGGACTGGAATCAATGGTCCAGATTTGATCTTGATTCAACGACTGTGATTTAAGTCACGATTTTGCATATCGCGAAATCGGGATTCCTGTTGCATTGTTTCTTTGACATCTCCAACACGCGATCCTCGAAACTCCATCATGGTGTAAGTCTACTGACGTCACATGTGTTAAATAACTGCCACGTGTCACCCTGATTCGTGACTTACATGTGCTTGGCATGTTGAATCGGTCTGACATTTGTCATTACCTGGTTGTGACACATGTTCCTAGCTGACGTGGTCTGCTGACGTGAGTCGGGTCGACGGTCTAGATCACATCTTGATCTGACGGTTCAGATTCAGTCGAGATTTCACACATCGCGATTTCGGGATTATTGATGTCAATATTCTTTGAGATCTCCAACTCTCGATCCCTGAAACTCCGACAGGGAGTCGGATCAATGGTCCACATAACCCCCTGATATGGACGGTCCTCCTGCTTTCGGGATTTGTGAGCCCTATACTCCTTGCACTTTTAAAGATCGTGCAGGTTTTCCTCGATCCAACGGTGGTCGGACCCTGCGCTCAGATCTGACGCCTGAGATCTATTCTCCTCTTCAGCGCCCTCTTCTTGTCTTTATTTAGATCTGACGACCCTCATGCTGTCGGGAATTTTGGATGGGATCCAACGATTAGAAATGCTTCTCGGGCCTTCGATCATTTTGTCAATGTTGCATTGCCTTCGATCATTCGATCTTCCTGGACTTATCTTCTCTTTGCCTGTTGATCATCACTGTTGTACTCAAGCCATCATCACTGTTGTACTTTCCAACATTGCCTTTGATCATTCGATCTTCCTGGACTTATCTTCTATTTGCCTGTTGATCATCGATGTTGTACTCAAGCCATCATTACTGTTGTACTTGCCATCAATGACAAGCTTACGCTGCCTGTAAAACATACCAAACATCCTCTGCACTATCTCTTTTGATCTTATCAAGGTTGCTCTACAGCTTCTTCCCAAAACACTTCTGGTGCCCGTCTATTACATTCTTCCTGTATTCATGCCATCTTCATTGTTGTACTTCCCATCAATGACAACCTGTTAAACATTTCCAACATTTCCTCCACAGGAGTTGCCAAAAGAAATTTTTTAGTCTAGGTAGGATTTCGGGGATAGG
>ML778266.1:581783-633409 GCA_009831015.1 Picea engelmannii
AGTTGGGGGGTAGGGGACTCTATTCTCTATCATCACTCCATTTTTCCACTACCATCATTCCATTTTTTGTCTCATTTACCGTTTATGAACATTTCTTTTCCAACAATACTCTATTGTGATTTTCTTTATAAGCACTGATATACATATTGGCATGATTCACAAATATAAAAAAAGGGATTTCTTATACTCAGTGATGTTTCCTTATGCACATTGATAGCATATATTTTCCAGTAAGAATATGGGAAAATTATTATCATAACAACAAGAGAACAAATAAACGAAATGAATGTTGTTAACACAAGAACCGACATTCTTTATATTCATGGTTGTCACACAAGAACAAACCATAAGAAAATGTCAGTTGTTACTCATGTAAATCCCATCCTGGAAACATTCATTATCATCACTCAAAGGCAACATTCAGATGCCAAAAATTCTTGAGAAGATCCATGCATGGTTGCATGAGGACATGCAACAAGTTAAGTTGGGGGGGTATGTTGGGGCTCAGAAATGTCATATTTTCATCCACCTTTCCCTTCATTATTATTCACTTTTCATCACCCCATTAACCTTTCATGACATCATTTTCATAAATACATTTGGGTTTCACCTTATTATTTTCCACTTTGTTCATTTTTGTATTAAAATGGAATTTGTGATTAAATGTTAGAAAAATGACATGTTTTCATATATATCTCAAAAATGTGTGAGCTTTGTAATGTGTAGGAATATGAGAAGGATTAATTCAAAAGGACTTCTCGAATACTTCCTCCACCATTTCAAGATTTGAGGAGATAATTCAAACCCATTCCAAGGAGAAGATCATGGGGATTTGGTTGGAATATCTTATCCAATATATATGAGAGATATGTGTGGGGATTTGAAGGGATTATATTTTGTAATAATGGGAAATTAGTTGAGAGAATAGTGGATCTATAATTATGAGATGGTTATCTTATCTTCAAGGCTCTCATGTATAAAAGAGAGTTCTCTCTCTTCATGAGGGAGTAATTAGAGTTATGAGAGTAGTCATTAATGGTATTCATTAGGGTTTGAAAGAGAAAGGGATTCTTAGACTTGATTCATAGTTTTGGTTTCCATGCTTTCATTATTATGTTATGAAGATTGATTTGGTTATTGTAATGTAATATTTCTTCATTGGTGTGAGCTCACATATGTTGTTGTGTCATTCAACTCTTCACATGTTGTATCTGCTCTTCCTTCATGTAGTTCTCCATTCCTAGATTAATTTCCTTCATGTAGTTCTCCATTCCTAGATTAATTTCCTTTACACAATTTCCCATTCCTAGATTAATTTCATTTATGCAATTTTCCATTCCTAGATTAATTTCATTTACACAATTCAATTTCAATCGTGTGTTTCAATTTCCTGCATTAGATTAATGATTCAATTTCAGTCATGTGTTTCAATTTCCTGCATTAGATTAATGATTCAATTTTAGTCATAGCTTAAACATTATATTAGATTAGTCCCTCTTCAATATTGCATATACTTTGTGTGTACTCCGTAAGTTTACGAACCTCGGATTGACAAATTAGATAGTTGGGAAAGTACTACAACTCAATTAATACAACATTAGTTCGGCCCAATATAACGAATGTTGTTCCCTTGTTACGATTGTTGTTCCTTTTGCAAGTCATGATGTTCATTTGAACAGAACAAATGTCATTCCTTTTGTTACAATTTTTGTCCCTTTGCAGGGGTTTCATCTCTAGAGGACGGGTATTGAAAACGGAAGGTAATAACCTACATAGGCAACAAGTAAAATGCTTGTGCAACCGCCTACCTTCAGATGATGCATAGAGGTTATATTTTAGGACATCTTTAGAGCCCAACATTTTGGCGTCGTTGTCGGGGAAGCACGATGGATTGAGGTATTAGTTTATTTTTCATTTTAATTCATGCAAGTGTGATCTAGACATGTTGGTAAGGGGTCATAAAAGCTCGTGAGAGGAGACTCCTCATGTTCTCCCTACCAACTAGGTAAAAGTAATTTCAATTTCTAAAAATTTCAATTTATGCAAGAGTGTTTAATTCATGCAAGTGTGATCTAGACGTGTTGGTAATGGGTCATAGAATATCGTGAGAGGAGACTCCTCATGTTCTCCCGACCAACTAGGTAAAAGTAGTTTCAATTTCTGCAAATTTCAATTTATGCAAGAGTGTTTAATTTTTGCAACTGTAATCTACATGTATTGGTTCTAAGGGTCATAGAAGCTTATGAGAGGAGACTCCTCACTGTCCCTACCAACTATCAGGAACATTTTAATTTCCACAACTGTGAAGAGTAATTTTTTTCTATTTCAGTAAGAGTGCTTTTATTTAAGTTTTTTTTTTTTCATTCAGATTTCAGTTTTGGGTGTTGTAAGAATGTCTTTTTTAACATGATTTAACAATGAATTTAAGCTTGGAACAAATCACTCAGATCCTAGAAAAAGTCGGGATATCCTCTTCTCTGGAAGAGGAGATCTTGATAGTAGCTATAATATTATATACTCCTCCTGAGGCAAAAGAAGAATCAACATACAAAGAATCCTGCATATTTAATAAAGAACAATTAGGCGAGCAGGAGATTGAGGAGTACCACGAGGAGTTACAATGTGATCTGAGCAAGGAACAACGTGCCTATGAAAGCCTTATCGAGTAATGGTTCCAAGTAAGTACTAGATTAGATAAATTTAGTTTTTTTTTTAATTCAGTGAAATCACAGTCACAACAATTCAATCTATTCTTTTTTGGAAATTTCTATTTTTCATGCGTAAAACTGAAAATGAACATAATTTTACTTTTGTTACGTGAATGGCTCCACTGGAAGTTTAATTACACGTAACTAATTGTTAAATATAATTAGCATAGAGTAGGTAGGGTAAACGAATAAAACCATGCTTTTGTTTTCCAGTTCTTGTTTTTGTTTTGACTAAGTATGCTCTCAAATAAGTATGCTCTCTTCCTGCACCTTGTCACGATCTAGAAGATTAAAAAGTAGAAATCAAAGAAATGGCTGAGTTGTTTTCATGAATGATTTGGTACTATTGAATATTTGAACAAAATGTCTAAATCAATTTTTGTCTTCAAATTTCAAAATTAATTTGTCTCCATTTGCTAAAAGAATTTTATTCAATTTGAGTTGTCTCAAATGCTAATAAAATTTCTAGTTATATATATATATATATATATATATA
Organism: Picea engelmannii; assembly: GCA_009831015.1. Lineage (NCBI taxonomy): Eukaryota > Viridiplantae > Streptophyta > Pinopsida > Pinales > Pinaceae > Picea > Picea engelmannii. The sequence goes on from ML778266.1 coordinate 584,988, forward strand.
TATATATAAGGAGAAAAAAAAAAGATACATAATGAAGAAATTGAACTAAAGATATCTCACAAACTAGGATCTGGGTTCTTATGATTTTTGGATAGGAAGTGCATTATGTTATGATAAAAGAACCCAATAAATTTTAGGACAACTTAGTACCAGTTTTTCGATAAAATCAATATAGTCACCTTCAACCATTTCTGTTATATATCAAGATTTGTGCATGAGATGGATTTGATTTTTGGTGTGCAGAAGTATTGGGACCATAGGAACCTTCCCAAAAGAATTCAGCCAAACCCAGTACACGGTTTTTGAGAAAATCAACATCATAACTTCCAGCCATTTCTCTTATATCTCAAGATCTGTGCATCGGATGGCTCTGATTTTCGGCGTGTAGAAGTATTGGGACCATAGGAACCTGCCCACAAAACTCCAACCGAATCCAATTTACAGTTTGTGAGAAAATCGTCTCTGAAGTTTGTTGTGGCAACCTACAACAAAAATAATAATAATAATAAATATTCGAATTCAATATCACAGTAATAAGAACTAGTTGTAATAGATCTGATTTTATGGGTGGAGTTTATGGGGTCAAACCCCATCCACGTCTCTTTATGCCATATTTTCAGTGATTTAATGCACTTTCTACGCACATCATTTTTAACACGGGAGACTTCACCAAGATTTGGCAATGATCTGTTATGCATTTTGTTGTCCGTTAGTATCATTTCTATTTTTTTTTTTTGTATTTTCCTTTGATATGTAAAACAAAAACAATAAAAATTATCAAACCATGAAAATAAATAAAACACACACACACACACACACACACACACACACACATATATATATAACCTTTAAAAAATGAAAACAAATAATAAAAATCAAAATATTGTAAAAAATAAAAACTTTTGCAAATGGATTTTCACATTTCCTAAAAACATCATTGGAATCATGATTTTTATGCTAAAATTATTGTGAAGTCACTTCACCAGGTATTCACAAAGAGGATTGTCAAAAATGCGCTATCACCAACTGGTGAAAACACATTTCATTCTTTTCATTTGGTTGATAGCATTAGTATTAATTTCTGCACTTTATGTTTTCGATATTCTCACACTATTTGTTGCAGATTAGTGCTAACATTTTACAGGTTCAAAGACGATCGAATTTCTTGCAGAAGTGACTTTCAATAATCATAGAAACTTTTTCGGAAAAAAAAAGCATGCTTTATTGACAACTTGAAGGAGTTGTTACTCATCGTAAACATCATGACGTTTGTTTTTACACAAACTTTTTCATAAACCCATTTGCGTCATGAATGTTTACCCACATTTTTCCTTCAAAGGACATTGGCCATCCCTGTGTTGAAGCCCATATTCCATTTCCTTATCCTTCATGACTTCGCACACGCCTATATTTCTGAGTCACATACATCTCTTTATCTTTTCCTGCTCATTTTTCCATGTCAATAAAACTATCCATCTCCCTTTCCATAACTACATTGCCATGCCATAAACATTGTTTCTACTGAGATCTTTCCTATAGTCCTACCAATCTTTTTATCAGAACTCATGTTGACTGATGTGAGATTCCTTAAGGCCCACCTTTCAACAAGTCTTGCCCCATCGATCTCAACACATTAACTAGGATATAGACTAGAGTCCATTTGAGTACCTAGAGGCTTGCATGACTTAATGACAATTTCTCTCACTAACAATCATGGGAATACATCAATCTCTCTTGATCGTGAGATCTTGCAAGTGGCTCAACATCAACTCATTCATTCACACATCGCAAGATGTACTCAGGTACCTTGGCACTCATTGACATCAATGGTGATTTTGCCTCACATTGGTTAACGACATTCATCAATGGTCGGTAATCCAATGAATTCTTTCCATGCTCGACATAGACACATTCATTCGCATGACTAGAATTGTACCATCGGGTTTAGAAGTGTGTGAAGACTATACACTTTTTCATGACTACATCAACAGTTGCAATAGAATTTTTCAGCTATAAGAGAGTACCACAGTTCCACTTTCATACTTCCTCTTTTCCATGATTCATTCAGCAACACTTCGGATTTTTCCACTTCACATTCTCTGATCTAGCAGACAACATTTGCAGCTACAGCAACAGTCACTTTTCACATGATCCTACATCAGCGACATCTTCCATGCTCTAGCAGCCACTTAAACCATATTCCTATTGCATAGTTCATCAACATTTTGGGTAAGTGGAGGTATGTTATTTTCTAAACTTTAATCATGTAATTCCTCAACTGCTAGCAATGAATAATTTGGAAAATTCCCTCACCAAGTTCCCTTTCCGTTTCACTTCTATGACTTATGCCACGTTGCATGAGAAAATGAAACCCGTTTAGTTGGGGGGTAGGGGACTTTGTTCTCTATCATCACTCCATTTTTCCACTACCATCATTCCATTTTTCGTCTCTTTTACCATTTATGAACATTTCTTTTCCAACGATACTCTGTTGTGCTTTTCTTTATAAGCACTGATATACATATTGGAATGATTCACAAATATAAAAAAGGGCTTTCTTATACTCAGTGATGTTTCCTTATGCACATTGATAGCATATATTTTCCAGTAAGAATATTGGCACATTATTATCATAAGAACAAGAGAACAAATAAACGAATTGAATGTTGTTAACACAAGAACCAACATCCTTTATATTCATGGTTGTCACACAAGAACAAACCATAAGAAAATGTCAGTTGTTACTCATGTAAATCTCATCCTGGAAACATTCATTATCATCGCTCAAAGCCAACATTCAGATGCCAAAATTTCTTGAGAAGATCCATGCATGGTTGCATGAGGACATGCAACAAGTTAAGTTGGGGGGTATGTTGGGGCTCAGAAATTTCCTATTTTCATCCACCTTTCCTTTCATTATTCTTCACATTTCATCACACCATTAACCTTTCATGACATAATTTTCATAAATACATTTGGGTTTCACCTTATCATTTTCGACTTTATTCATTTCAGTATTAAAACATAATTTGTGATTAAATGTTAGAAAATCGACATGTTTTCATATATATCTCAAAAATGTGTGAGCTTTGTAATGTGTAGGAATATGAGAAGGATTAATTCAAAAGGACTTCTCGAATACTTCCTCCACCATTTCAAGATTTGAAGAGATAATTCAAGCCCATTCCAAGGACAAGATCATGGAGATTTTGTTGGAATATCTTATCCAAGATATATGAGAGATATGTGTGAGGATTTTAATGGATTATATTTTGTACTAATGGGAAAATAGTTGAGAGAATAGTGGATCTGTAATTATGAGATGGTAATCTTATCTTCAAGGCTCTCATGTATAAAAGAGAGTGCTCTCTCTTCATGAGGGGGTAATTAGAGTTATGAGAGTAGTCATTAATGGTAGTCATTAGGGTTTGAAAGAGAAAGGGATTCTTAGTTTTGATTCATAGTTTTGGTTTCCATTCTTTCATTATTATGTTATGAAGATTGATTTTTTTATTGTAATGTAATATTGTTTCATTGGCGTGAGCTCACATATGTTGTTGTGTCATTCAACTCTTCACATGTTGTATCTGCTCTTCCTTCATGTAGTTCTCCATTCCTAGATTAATTTCCTTCATGTAGTTCTCCATTCCTAGATTAATTTCCTTCACACAATTTCCCATTCCTAGATTATTTTCATTTACGCAATTCAATTTCAGTCGTGTGTTTCAATTTCCTACATTAGATTAATGATTCAATTTCAGTCGTGTGTTTCAATTTCCTGCATTAGATTAATGATTCAATTTCAGTCGTAGCTTAAACATTAGATTAGATTAGTCCCGCTTCAATATTTCATATACTTTATGTGTGCTTCGTAAGTTTACGAACCTCGGATTGACAAATTAGATAGTTGGGCAAGTACTACAACTCAATTAATATAACATTAGTTCGGCCCAATATAACGACTTCCATTCCCTTGTTACGATTGTTGTTCCTTTTGCAGGTTGTGTTGTTCATTTGAACGGAACAACTGTCATTCCTTTTGTTACAATTGTTGTCCCTTTGCAGGGGTTGCATCTCTGGAGGAAGGGTATTGAAAACAAAAGGTAAGAACCTATGTAGGCAACAAGTAAAATTCTTGTGCCAACGCCTACCATCAGATGATGCATAGAGGTTATATTTTAGGAGATCTTTAGAGCCCAACAGTTACCTGATCTCTTCTCTTATTTTCTTTCTTTACATTAGTTTTGGTATGTTATGGGGTAGTATAGATAATTGATTAAATTTTAGATGGTTATTCACTCTGTCTACATCTTGAACCCTAGTGTAGTTAAAGGGGGGGTTTCCCGCTAGCACTCATAGTATTTTTTTCACTTCGTAACTACTTTTCTTGGAATTGTTTTTCCTTTGTTTCCGGTGTTACTTTTCCTCTATTTTCAGTGTGCTCCCCTATTTTCCAGCGTTGTCTTGAAGTCTTCAAAATTTCCTTGGTTTTCTCCCAAAGTTGACCTATGCCAACAATCCCCCAACACTGACATTGTGACTCATCCCAAGTCACTCATGGACTCCTGCATCTTTTATTGTCTGTTCTAGCAGTTCATACATCTCTGTTATTTACTGGCATTGATCCTAATCTTTTTTTCTCTTATCTTCCATGGCTTCTACCATCTGTGTGGTGATTGGAGGCTTCAATATGTATCCTCCCTCTTAGCCTATCTATTCCACTCTTGATTTTTCTGCGTCAACCTCCATGAATAGTTGTTCAGTCTTTTCCTGTAGAGGCTCCAATTGAGCTTGTCTTGTGATCTTCTCATATAACATTTCTTTCTCCTCTTCCTGTAGGTTCTTCATTTCTACAACTGTCTTAATATTTTCTAGTAGTGACATTGTCTTCTGTCACTATTTTAAGTCTTCCATTACTACTTGTACCTTATCTTCCCTTCCTTGTAGGTCTTGCAATCTCCCATCTTCTAAGAGATGTGTCCACAATTGGACACCTTTTTCCAACATCTATGTCATCCTATGTATGGTCTACACTATACTCTCTACAAATTATGTTGTGTCTTGTTCTCACTGCTCTCTTACTTTTGGAGGAGTATTGGGTATTGCACGCTCCTCTAACACCTTTATCTGGTCCTTGTACTGCTCTAAGGCTTGCACTATTTTTATTAACTTCTCTTCAAAAGATACTCCCTCTGACTCTGCGTTGTTTGGGATGGTTTGGAATACTATGCTAATGTACTTCTCCATCTCTTACAATTTATGTTGTGCTATATTCTTTGCCTTCCCTTCTTGACTAAATGCTTCCTTTAGTGTGATCTTTTCCTCCTGCGCTATCTGTAATTTCATTTCATCAGACCTTGCCCTGGACTGAATTTCCTGCACGACACTAATTTCTAATTTATAGAGTGCCTTCATCGAGATCTTGGGCAACGCCAATTCTAATGTCTCGATTTCCTTTAGGGGCCTTTGTGTTTCCTCCTCGTGTATGAACATCATCTCATGGGTTATGATAAAATTGGTGCTCCCCTGCACTGTGATTTTCACTATCTCTCTAGCATGCATTGCTTCCCCAGTTTGTGTTGGTTTGTCTTTTTGTGGCTGCTCTGCCCTGATCCTCAATTGCTCCAATGCAGTTTGAACTTCATGTACTTGCTCCAAAATCAAATCCCTATGATTCTAAGAATTATCCCACACCTTTGATAGTCGATATTCAACTATTGTGGCTATTAGTTCAACATCATCTGTTGTTAGTGATGTTTGCAGCAGTTTTCTATGAGCCTTAGATTTCTTTCTGGGGCCACTCGCTTGCTCCCTTGTCCTCTTCGTTTGGGAATCTAATTGTTGGAGCTACTTCACACACACCTAGGATTTATTTTTCCTAAGGTTTCTCCTTGTTTATTATTCATAATTAGTCATTATCCAGTATTCTATATTTTAGGGGAGAATATTCCACCTGGAGAATATTCTCTTTCAGTTGACACTTTAGTTTGACTAGTTGAGTTGAGTTTAGATGTTGCATTGGTTTTGTCACCATGCAACATTGGGATCATCACTAGATAATGCGCACTTGCCTTGGGATCATCACTAGACTGGTGCATTACCCTTGATTCCCTGATCTACTCCTCACTACTCTATGTTTAGTCAATTAACTGAAGACTAGTTGACTAGTTAACTCAGTTATGTGGCAGTTCACTCCCGTAACTTCCTGAGAGAATAGACTAGGTGGAAGTTCACTCCTGTAACTGTTAGTGTGTGTCCATATCACTCTAGACCACCACTATGGTGCATTGGTTCTCCTCCAATGCGCACTCATTGTGTTATACAAAGTATATCATGTATAAATTATTCATTATTCATAACGGTTAATGAGAATTCTTCTGCTCTTTCTCTCCTTCTTATTCTTTCTCAAATTATCTATGAAAATGTGTGTATTATTGTTTATCTAGATCTATCCTGTGCATTTTCAACACATTTACATGGTACCATAGTCAACGGACTGCTAAGCAAAAGCTACACCAAAATTTTTTGTAGGTACAAAAGATTGAAGACAGCGGAAAGATGGATTTCCAAAAAGAATTCATTCTTACACATTACAACTATTTTGCATGGAATGATAAAATAGCCATGCATCTATGAACCATAGGGTTGTATAGGTTAACCTTGAATATAGATATAAAACCGACATTAGCAATAGAAAAATCCAAGTACTTAAATCTCATGGATGAGGCACTCAGAACAATTTGCAGTCTTATTTCTCCCGATCTCCTTTTTCACATATCTTCCTGTAATACTCCTAATGAATCCTGGAACACCTTGGAAGGGATCTTTGGAAAACATGATGAGATGAGGGGACACATGTTGGAGGTGGATTTTCTCACATTGGATCCAAAAATCTTTGACAATATCCAAGATTTCTTTACAAAATTCAAGGATTTACTGTCACAACTCAAAGATTGCGGGGTTGATAAATTGAAGGAGGATAAATAAATGGTTCTCACCATTCTCTCCAAGCTTGTTCCTAAATTATCTGTATTTGTATCCACATTCCATTCTTTCAGATTCACCTTTGGAGCCACCTAGAAGATGCCTTCTCTTGAGAACTGTATCAAATCCTTGACACAAGAGAAAACCAAGCTCATCAACATGGGCACAATCAAAGTCCCAAGGGCGCATGCACTCATTGTGCAAGATGAAATCCAAAAATATCATAAATATAAAGATAAATATAAATGGAAATCTCATGCACATCTGAAGAAGGAAGGGTACACAAAACCCTTCACCGATGCCTCTGGATCCAAAGGGGAAAGGGGAGAAATGCACGTATTGTCACAAAGGATTCCATCCAAAATCCACATGCATGCAAAAAAAAATAGATCTAATGACTCAAATACTTCATAAAAATAACCTTGGAGATCGCATCCCCAAGGGTGCTAAGAAGAAGAATCCAAAAGATCAGAATTCCAAGAAAGGCAATTCTAGCCATGCCTTGATTTCCATCAACTCCTCTCCCGATGCTTGGATCGTTGATTTAGGAGAATCACATCACATGGATTCCTCAAAAAAAGAATATTATTCATTGGATGCATGCAAAGGTCCTCCTATCCTGACGGTGGACAATTCTTCTGTTGAAGTCACTAGCAAAGGAAGGATTGAACTCACGAACGGAAGCTTTGAGAATGTGTTGCACGTTCCCAAAATTTCCATCAACCTTCTCTCCATGTATTAGATGATGAATTATAGCACTAGAAATAAATTCATATTCACACCAAATGTCATGGACATCTACAACATGCAAACCAACTCCAGGGTTTCTATCGATGAGGTAAATCATCAGTCTAGATTGTATACTTTTTTCTCAATTCATTGAACCTGATTCTGCTTTACTACTTACTCATGTTGATGAAAGTAGTAGTATATGGAACAAAAGGTTTGGACATTTGAATTTTAGATACGTACAACAAATTAGCAAGAAAATATTGGTTTATGGTCTACCAGACATCCATTTATCCAAGGGAGTATGTGAGGGATCTGTTCTCGGAAAACACCCTCAAGAGAAATTCGACAAAGGAAAGTCTCAACGAGCTTTTGCACCTTTAGATATGATCCACAGTGACATTATGGGTCCTTTTACGCATCCATCCATCAGAAAAGCAAGGTTTTTTCTCATCTTTTTTTATGATTTCTCACGTTTTACTTGGATCTACTTTCTTAGGAAAAAATCTGAGGTCTTTCAATACCTCAAAGATTTCAAAGCCCTAGCTGAGACACAGTTCGGAAAGAAGATCAAAGTCCTCCAAACTGATAATGGGGGAGAGTATGTAAATCATGAGATCCATAATATTTTCCATGAGGCAGGGATTCATTTGCAGCACACAGTTCCCTATACTCCGCAGCAAAACAGAGTTGCTGAGCGGAAAAACAGATCTCTAAAGGAGATGACATCTTTCATGCTGCATGCAAAGTCACTAACACAGAGACTATGGGATGAAGAACTTAATTGTGCAACATACATCCAAAACATATGTCCCCATATATCTGTCAAGGATAAGACCCCCCTACGAGGCTCTGAGCGGCTTCAAACTGGAAGTGACCCACTTTCACATTTCCAGTTCACGTGCAAGGGCCCGGATTCCCTCTAAAAAGAGGAAAGCACTTGATCCACAGAGCACTGAGTGTATTTTTGTTGGATACCTCGATGGTGTGAAGGGATATAAGATTATTCATATTTCCTCGGATCAGATCATCATTGATCGTAGTTTTCGATTTGAGGAAAGTGTCTCGCATGTACCTTAACAGTCGCATGCAGACACATTCATTCTTCCACCTGTCAGAGATGATGAGAATGCACATGATGAATCTTCTGAAGACAAGAGTTCTGATTTAGAGGAATCAAATGATTCAGATTTAGATTCAATATAGTTAGATGTAGAGTCATAGCATCCAAATGTAGTTGCAAATCCAAAGTAGAGGCCCAAGTGGGCACAAACTACTCTTCAAGATGCAGGGGATCTCATTGGTAATCCAACTAATACTAGGGGGACTCGATCTGATTTCTAGGAGCCTCCTGTTGCACTCACTTCCACTGAACCATGCCCTCCAGGAAACTTTTCTTGGTTCAATCTTCAGATCCAAATTCTTATGGAGAGGCTGTTGGAAATCCATTTTGGGAAAACACCATGCAGGAGGAGTACAACTCCCTCCTTGAGAACCAGATTTGGGATCTGGTTCCCCGTCCTTCTGGAAGGAAAATTTTTAGATGTAGATGGTTCTATAGGAATAAGAGCGTAGTAGATGGACATATTAGCATATACAAAGCCAGGATTTCCACCAAACGCTTTCAACAAGTTCATGGTATTAACTATAATTAGACCATTGCTCCAGTAGAGAATATGTATTCCATACGATTGACACTTGCCATTGTGGCAGCCAAAGGATGGGAATTCCATCAGATGGATGTGAAGAATGCATTTATTCATGGTGATCTCTCTGAGGAGATCTACATGGAGCAGCCCCAGGGATTTATGTAGCACACATTTTTTGTCTGTCGACTAAAGAAGTCCCTTTATGGCATCAAGCAGGTTCTGAGGGCATGGTATGCCAATATGGACTCCTACCTATTGTCACAGAAATTTGTACATTGTAAATTAGACCCGAATGTCTACATGCTCAGGACAACTGATTCACTTCTACTCTTATTTTTTTATGTTGATGATTTGTTGATCACCAGTTGCTCGACTTCAATGATTGTTGCAGTCAAGAGGATTCTACATGATAGGTTTTTTATGGTGGACATGGGTCCACTACACTTCCTCCTTGGACTCGAGATCAGTCAAGATGCATCAGGAATGAAACTATCTCAGGCCAAGTATGCACGATATCTCCTTGAGAGATTTCACCTGACAGACTACAATTCTGCTCTGACTCCTTTCCTATCAGGGGTGAAACTTGAATATTGTGTGGAGACTCCATTGGTTGAAAACACATTGTATAGACAACTAGTGGGGAGATTGGTGTATCTCACACACTCCAGACCAGATCTCTCCTATGCAGTTGGCGCAGTTTCCAGGTTCATGCAGTAGTCGCATGAGCTACATTGGAAGGTTTCAAAGTGTATCCTTCGATACGTACAGGGCACCATCACCTTTGGGATTCATTATGCAGCAGACTCTACATTAGATCTCATCGGGTTTACTGATTCTAGCTGGGTTGGCGATAACACTGATCGCAAGTCCACATCTGGTTACTCACTTAGTCTTGCTTTTGGGCCTATCTGTTGGTCGAGCAAGAAGCAAGCTACCATTTCTCTATATTTAGTTGAGGCAGAGTACAGAAGGGTAGTTAACATAACCATTCAGGCTATGTGGCTACAACATTTTCTCATTGAGTTGGGCATTCAGTTTCATCGACTGATCGTCATCTAGTGTGACAAACAGAGTACTTTGAAGTTCTGTAGAGATCCATTTTAGAGGCAGTGGACAAAGCACATCGAGATTCACATGCACTACATATGGGACTTATTACATGAGGGGATCATCGATTTACATTTCTATCCTTTAGCAGAACATACGACATACATCTTCACCAAGACCTTCACTGAGCAGAATTTTCATTCTCTGTGAAGTCATCTTGGAGTGAAGGACACAGTTGCCTAGAAACTATAGTTCTTATTTTTACATACATTGTACCTTGAGGGGGGGGTTTTCCCATGAGGTTTTCCCTCTTTCCTCACTTTATTTCAATGCATATTTTGTATTTGGGTACCTAACATGGCCTCATTTTCGGGACCCATTATTTATTTTCACCATAGTGATGTTCAGGGGGGGGTGTTGGACTTACTTCACAAACACCTAGGATTTGTTTTTTCTAAGGTTTCTCCTTGTTTATTATTCATAATTAGTCATTATCCAGTCCCCTATATTTTAGGGGAGAATATTCCACTTGGAGAGTATTCTCTTTCAGTTGACACTTCAGTTTGACTAGTTGAGTTGAGTTTAGATGTTGCATTGGTTTTGTCACCATGCAACATTGGGATCATCACCAACTAATGCACACTTGCCTTGGGATCATCACCAGACTGGCACATTACCCTCGATTCCTTGATCTAATCCTCACTACTCTATGTTCAGTCAGTTAACTGAAGACTAGCTGACTAGTTAACTCATCTAGGTGGCAGTTCACTCCAGGTATTGATATGGCTTCTCCCCATCTATGGATAGCCCAGTGATAGCTGTGATTAAATCCACATTGATAGGAATTGGCCTATCCATCCATAAAATTCCTCCATGCACCCTTGCTAGGAGTTGTTTCACGCATCCATTGATGTGTTTACCACACCCAAAATGCAGTATGTCTAACAGGTTCATGGTACTTGTGTTGTAAAGTCCTAAAATCCACTACGCAATAGTGGCATTCCTAATGGACCCTCTCCTTTGTACTCCATGTAATTTTGCTGCGCCAAATCTGGGAATTTGACGACATCTACAATGTCATGATATGAGCATTTCATGGTGTTTACTCCTCCTACCATTTCGTCATCGGTCTTTACTTCCTCTAGAATTTGTGTCATCACTATTGCCAACTCCACCTGTGCACTGTGTACTCCTTGCACACTGCTTTCAACTTTTTTTTCTTCTTCCCTTATGGGGAGGACTCCCTGATCTCTGGTACATCCTCGTGCTCTGTTTCCTTTTATTCCTCTGGCTTTAGGCTCTAATGTGCTGAACCTGTGGATTGTTCTTAGTGTTGTGGCCCTTTTCCCCTAGACGTGTTGGACTCAATTATTTCCGCGTCTTCCTTAGGTTTCCTTACCTCTTGTGCTAGGTTTTGTTCCTCCTCCACCTACATGGTCATAGGCTCATATCCTGGTGTGTGAATTTCATCAACATCCATGATTGTTGGCATGTCCTATGTCCCTGTTTGCGTCACCCAAGCATTGTTTCTTGTGTTTCGTCCGACCCTACTCAACGATCCAACTCTTGGTGGTGACATCCTACTAAAATATGGACTGCTAATCTCTAATTATCCACTTTCTATAACAAATTATCACTCTTTTGTGCATAGGGTTCGTTCTTCACTCTTCTCCTTAGAAAAAAAATAGAAATGATAGCCTTTCCCCCCTTTTCCGAATTTATAGAGGGATGGTGTACTGACAGATGTTTCGCATTAACGGTTTTCACTTTTGCACTTTTTCCTGCGCGCTCCACTTTTTGTGTCTTTCAACTATTTTCTAGCACACAGTGTCTTCAACACTAGTTTTTATGTGGTGCACTGTTAATGCTAACAAATCTATTACATCAAAACCCCTCTAATGTTCTGCTATATTTTTGTCTTTTTGTTATATTTCTTCCTTTTATGGATTTTTATCTTTTTCTTCTAGCATTCACTATATACAATATGTACAATCATACCTTCTCTCTCCATTTTTACCTCAGGTGGTTAGGTCGACTGTCTTGATACATCTTCAATCGACTGCCATTTACCAGTCCTCTGAGATTCTTCCCTTGAAGATATTTTAATTGCATATCACCTCCATTTGTAATGGCCTCTAACTGATAAGGCCCTAACCAATGAATTTTGAACTTCCTTGGATGTTGTAAATACTTGTTGTCATAGAGGAGAAATAGATATCCTTCCTTAAATATTTTATTCTTTATGTGCCTATCATGCCAAGCTTTTCCCTTTTCTTTCTGTACTTTCTAGTGAAAGCCTGCTAAATTTTTGTCTTCTTCCAGCTCCATCAACTGATCCAATGTTTCCTGCACAACACCTTCTTCTGCCATGTCGGTGATTGTTGCAATGTGAAGACTAAGTATTAAATAATCCAATGGAACCACTAATTCCTAACCATACACCAGTCTAAATGGTGTATGTCCTGTAAGCTTCTTGCATGTAGTCCCGTAAGCCCATAACATTGTTGATACCTTTAAATCCCAATCATCCCTAGTGACATTTCAAATCTTTGTCAATGTATTTTCTAGAATCTTGTTAAAATATTCTATTATACCATTTGCCTGGGGATGGTAAGGTTTTTTCTTATGATGATGTATCTTGAATTATTCTATCATAGCTCTGATTTTACTATTAATAAAATGAGTTCCTTGACCACTTAACAAAATTCTAGGACATCCAAATCTGGTCACCATGTTCTCAAAGAGAAATTGCGTTGAAGCCATTTACTAGGGCTACTTCTGCCCATCTGGTTAAGTATTCTATCACAGTGATGATGTATCTGGCTCATGATCTCCTTACTGGTAGATTAATGGGTCCAATGAAATCCACAACCTATTTATCAAATACTTGTAAAGTTACTTGAGGCATAAGTGGAATTTCATCCCTTTTGGATGGTTTTCCCACCCTCTGATAGATATCACAGGTATGATAATATTCCTTTGCATCCTTATGCACTATAGGCCACCATAATCCTACACACAACACCTTATGTGCTGCAGGATTTCCTACATAGTTCCCTCCAACTATGCCTTCATGTGCTTCTGTTAAAACCATGGAGTGTTCATGCTCCATCACATATCTTCTCAGTATTCCATATGCACCTAACATGTATAAATGACCTGCAATCAATTGATATTCTACAACGTGCACTACCAATTGTTTTTTTTGCACGACAGTTAATTCCTTGGGATCCATTCTTGTGCTCAAGAATCCAACAATGTCAGCAAAATAATCATCAGCAATCTGAATAGAAAATAAGTTAGCATCAGGAAAATTCTCCTCCAAGTTCTTTGGATCCTGTCCATTAGTAATTCTTGATACATGATCTAGTCCTGCATTCAACTTCCCTGGTTTTACTATGATTTCAAAATTGTATTCCTGAAACAATAACAACCATCTATAGATCCTTCCCCCCAATAATGGCTTGTTAACTAGGTACTTCAAAGAAGAATGATCTATAAACATCTTAAAATGTTGACCCAATAAATAATTTCTGAACTTTTGTAGGGAATATACCATAGCCATACTTTCTACTAGCAAAAGATATTGAGTGATCAATGTCTCCTTCACCTGGTTGTGCCAATAATGCTCCAAGTGCAATGGATGAAGCATCCACATGCACATGAAATTCTTTTGTCCAATATGGAAAGCTAAGAATTGGTGTTGTCACCATATTCTCTTTCAGTATGCTCAAGCTCTCTTGGAATTCATCATTCCATTGAAACCTTATGTCTTTATTTAGTAACTTCTCCATGGGAACAATAATATTTCCATAGCCCTTTATGAATTTCCCATAGTACCCTGTGCAGCCCAATTTTTCTCTCAACTGGAACACTGACTTTGGCGGTGGTAAATTGACAATAAAAACAATATTTGGAGGGTCTACTATCAATCCCTATTTGCATACAATGTGTCCAAGTAGGATGCAAAATGGTGAACTGAATATAAATTTATTAATGTTCAAGGAAATCTAACATTGCCTACATCTTTCTAACATTAACCTTAGAATTTTTAAATGGTCCTTCAATAAACTGAATATTGTCCAATCATCCAGATAAACTTCTAAAAACTTATGTATAAAATCCTTGAATGCAATTACTACTACTTTGGAAAATATTTTGTGCATTCTTTAAACCAAATGACATTATTGTGTACTGATATGACCCCCACTCTGTTGAAAATGTATTTTTGTACCTGTCCTTTGGAGCAATTATGATATGATGGTAACCTGAAAATCCATCTGTGAAAGAGTATACTTCTTGTCCTCCCACACTCTCTAAAACCTCATCTGTAAATGGAGTAGGAAAAGGATCATGCATGCATGCATCATTTAATTTCCTCATATCCACACATATCCTAATCCCTCTAGTATTCTTTTCCTAGACCACCATTGGACTAATGCACTCTGATTCTTCCACGGGCTCTATGATTCCTGATTCTAGCATTCTGCCAATTTCTTCCTTAACTTCCTGCTTATAGATGGGGTTTAATCTGTATGGTCTCTATCTAACTAGTCTTGCATATGGTATGAGGGGTACCTTCATTTCTTCAAGTTCTCCTGCTACGCCTTTCATCTATGAAAATGTGGCTGGGAATAAGTCACTATATTCGTGCAGTAATTCAGTTATCATTTCCATTGTCTCACTGTCCCAGTAATCTCCAATGCTGGCTAGCTTGGGTTTCTCTTCACTCCCAATATTGACCTTATTAATATTCATAGGTGTAGTGAACTCTTATGATTGTAACTGGGGTCCTTCCACCCTTTTTCTCCTTCCCCTTCTACTATATGTATGTCACGTGGGTTGTCTTCTACTTCTTCATATTCTGTAACCTAATAACAATAAACTAATTGTTCGAGTGTTTATTTTTTGTAATATCTATCTACTATCATTGTATCTACCCCATATTCTTCAAATATCTTATTTTTTATCCTCTGTAATTCTAGATTCACCCATGAATTTTCACTTTCAAATGCAAAGTTCCTAATAAATTTCTACTGCATTGTGCCCCAACTCACAATTTCTTTGCGCAATTCCTGCTCCTTGTACCAATTACTAGGTATCCCTTCTAATGTATGAATAAAGTAATGTGTCCATTCCCCCAGTGGTACCAATATCCAGTTAATGACACCATCATTTATTTTATGTCTTGGGTTCCCTCTTCCATCATACTTTGGTAAGGGTCTATCATGTTGACTCCTTCCAAATCTTATGTGCATCAGTCGCCTACACTGATACCAGTCCTGAATTACCTTCTTATGTGCGCCCCACCATCATGCACTAGGTGTGTTCGTCGGTGCTATATCCAACACCAATAATATTTGACTATCCAAAACCTCTTATTTTAACTCTATAAAGAATTTTTTTAGATCGTCCTCTTCAATAAATGTGGGAAATTGTCTTGCTTTTGTCCCAACCCATATTACTGCGCATGTAACTCTAGCGCACCTCTTAGTGGAGACTTCATGAAATCTTTGCTGCCACCTTTCTACTCCAATATATGAATTTGACATGTCATAATTGATTCTCCTCCAACTAAGTATTCCATCTGCAGTTGGATTCACATAGTCTTCCTCTTGTGTAGTAGTCCTATACAACTAGTTCACATCATCCTCTAGAACACTCTTAGGCACAGGTTCTACATATCTTTCACAATATGAGGGATATAAAGATTCTACTACCCTAAAGTTCTCAGCTTCAAATATCATCTTTGTAGTATTTAAATTAATTATTACCTAATTATCAAAGGCCCAATCAATTCCCAATAGTGTTGGAAATGGTATAGACTCATCCACCATATCCATTACTTCAAAATATGGTGTGATGCGTACACCATCTAGATCCACTATTGTATTCTTCAATCTACCTATGGGAATCACTCTCTATTGGTTTTCTAGATTCAAATGGATATTGTAATACCCTAGTGTAGGTTCTCCCACTGCTTCCCAAGTCTTCTTTGACAAAATGTTGACATCTGATCCTAGGTCTAGGATAACATTTCCCATATTAAAGTCTCCTATATTTTCATTCAATTTGAACTCTCTACTAGTTCTTTTATTTCTATGGAATTGATTAATGTTCTTTGGTTCTATCCCTACCCCTTCTTATATGTTATATTTTTCAAGCATACTTTTAGACAACTCCATGGAATTCTTATCATTAAGTAATTTAAAGCAAGATTCCAGGAAATTCTTTAAGTTACTTACTTTATTTGTTTTCTCTCCTTTATAAGTATGATCCAAAGATTGAGGCATGTCAAAAATAGGAGTATCATACCTCTGCGCAGTATTTGATGTGGAGGCTTAATTCTCCTTTAGGAACTCCTTCTTTTCTTCTTTTAAGGTTTCCTTCCCCTTCTTTGCATCAAACTGTTGTTGTGGCTGATTATTCTTATGAATCCAACACTAATATTCCTTCTTCTGATCCCATGCATGTTCTCCCATATTCAGTCCTCCTCTAGTCACTATATTGATGTTCCTCCTAAGATCCCTTATTTTTTAAACAATCCACTAAACATTCTAGTTATTTAGATTCTTCTTCTCCTAGATATTCGTCATCAACTTCTGGAACTCTTCTGTCACATGATCTATTGCACGACAATACATTCATGTTGTTGCAGGTTAAGGAAAATATCTGGTATAGTTTCCTTTCTATTGACAATTATGGAAGATAATAGGCCCCCTGCCTCTGCCCATTCCTCCTCTTTCTCTATCTTTGAATCCTCTTGTGTTCCGCTATGGATCCATGTTCTGTTGATGACACTGTGGTGCCTGATTATACTGCGGAGGTTGCTGAAATTGTGGAACTGCTTGAAATTGCTGCACATTTCCAAACAGTGGTGCAGTCTATCCTACCATCAAATAATACTATATCCTATATACATCTAAGTTTATTTCCTTCATTAAATCCAGGGTTCTACAATTTTTGTCTTCATTCCCCACTGACTTACAAAATTTGTAGAAAGTACTCTTTGGTTCTTTCTTTTTATTCCGCATCATAGGGTAGTGATAAGGATCATGCCCATGTGTCTTGTATATTTCAAATCAAGGCCCTCCTATAGGAAATGGATTTGGAAACCCTACTCCTAGGTATTGCGCAAATGTCAGACACTCATTCTTGTGATGTCCCTCTAATATGCACAGGGTACACCACATTGCTTCTCTTTTCTCCCTACTTTTATTCTGGTTTAATTGCACTGTCAAGTTCTTCAGATATTCCTTTAGCTCCTCGATAGATGGATCTGTCTGCTTATACTAGTTCCCCTCTAACTGCATCGCTTCTTATAGTGCCTCTGCCTGGGTTTAAAATTTCTATTGTCTGAATGGATATTTAAATTGTGGTAACAGAGAATTTATAAAAAAATGTTTGTGTTGCATGTCAGAAATGGGATATTTTAGTTTACCTTTCAATGTCTTGAACTTTTGATCAATGTCCCATATGCAACCTCCTAGTTTTTGTCTAACCTCAATCATCTCATTCATAAATTGATCCTCTAATTTTGGCCTCTGAAATTCAGTGATCAATGCCTTCTTGATCTCTTCTACTATTCTCGACGCACCCTATATATTATTTAATG
Organism: Picea engelmannii; assembly: GCA_009831015.1. Classification (NCBI taxonomy): domain Eukaryota; kingdom Viridiplantae; phylum Streptophyta; class Pinopsida; order Pinales; family Pinaceae; genus Picea; species Picea engelmannii. The sequence continues at coordinate 603,012 of ML778266.1, forward strand.
TTGGACTCATATACCAATCTAGTGCGTGGTTTTTGAACGTTATTTCTAGCTGCACTAATTTTTATTCCTCATCAATGATTATTTTCGCTTCCCATATTCTCTCACATACGAATAAGTGCTTCTCTGGGTATTCTAATCCATCCCCGTGAAACTTTGGTAATATTATTGTTGGATCTATGCCTGCCATTTTTGAATGTAATGTACCTGCTCTGCACAATACTACTATATGTCTACTGTTGTTCGGACCTTAACTCCCATTGGTGTTGCTACTGGTACTTCAACTTGTACCACTACCTGTATTGTTGTTGGTACTTCCACTTGTACCCTCACATCTATTATGATATCCTAGATTCTTCTGATTGTAAATCACTTGTTCTCTAAACAACTCTTTCTTTGTTGACGTGTTAGTCATACATGGGGTTGTAGGTTCTACATTGATTCGGATCTGTACATGGGTATCTTCTTCCTCATGAGATCTCTCTCCTCTAGTATTTATTTCATATGTAGCGTGAAATATTTCTTCAATTGTCTCCATAGAACATAGATCCTCTACCTCTTCCTCATCACTCTCCAAGCCTTCCCTCTTGGCTACTGCCCTTTTCTTCCTATTGAGCTTATACTGGTAGGGTCGTCCATTGCGCGTCATTCCTGCCTTCTACAAAATTTCCTGGATCTCCTCTTGATCCATCATAATGGGATATTTCTCTTTATTGTGCTCTCCTCTATCCATTCCCCCCTCCATATCATACCTTCCTCAGTGTTTCCCCTAACTCCCCCATGCACGCAAGGCAATTTAGCTATCTGATTCCATGGTTAATACCCCTTTATCATGCAATAATCTCTTGATCAAAGTGTACAATGACCTAATGTACCTTCCCCTTGGTTCCTTAAGAAACTCCTGCTCTACTACACTGTAAGACTTTGATGTATCTATTGCAAACTCAGTGATATACCCCACTACAATGTTGTCTAGCCAGAAATCTACTACGCGCGTGAATTTTTTATTCACCCTTTTCAATCACGCGATATTCTCGTCTGTCAACTCCACTGATCTAACTCTTTTTTTCAAATAAGTATCTTTCAACCATGTTATCCACTCCTATAATAGCGTGGGAAACTCACTAAATAAACTCTCATGTATTTCATTGAATATGTATCTGTCCAAGTATTGTCTTGGCTTAAACCTAGGGCTTCTATTATCTTTATGGGAAAATTCTAGTTCCTGAACTGTTAACCATATTTCAATATCCGCTTTCGTGGGATTCCAACCTATAAACATTCCATTTCTTAAGCCCTCAGTCTATACTGTGTGATACATCCCTCCCTATCTAATATTTTGAGTTCCAACCAGCAACAAAAACATTGTTGGTTACTTGTGGGCTGACCCAGGTTCTAACTATACAATTACCAACAACCCTTTGACCATCGACCCTTCTGGATACCAGAAGGAAACACAACGCACAAATTTCACTACACAGTCTCACCCGAGATGGATTCAATGGGTGGGGGCATGAATCATATGCATGCAACCCTAGGATGGGATGTGTTTCTCTCTCAGGGGCATTGGATATACTCTCTCTTAGCCCTTAAACCCTCATTATATCTTATTCTATACCAATAACACTAATATTCCAATAAGAATTCATTATCCATTATAACAATATGTATTCAGTGGTAGGTATTCATCTACTATAACATAAGATATAGATCTAAATACTAGCTATGACATTCATTTACTTAGTGTGCAGCAATATAACCTTTATCAAATAACATATTCATCATAAATATTGCTAACCCAAATATAATAGTAAGAAATGCAACCATTCATACACATGACACAGATATACTGTGGTTCACCCCTCCTCGGCTACATCCACAAAGATTTTTCTCTTAGGCTCTTTATTCATATTCATATTCTTGCAAATATTTATTCGCTTAGGCTATTCACTGTACAATAATTCTGCCACTACATCTGATCTCCACAAATCACAAAACTCTCTCAACAAGACCTCCTACTCAACAAAAGGATCTACTGCATCCTAAAAAATACACACACCAACAAAAGGGGAAACCTCCTCGTCGTCCTAATACATTTTTCTTATGAAAAACTGGGACGGTGCCCTTACAAAAAACCTAACCCTAATTATATTAGGTTTGTCCACTTTTCAAATGCTCCATCTCAGTCAGTCCTCATTCCAACCATTCTCCAAGTCAATGCTTTTCCACTTTCCAAATGCTCCACATTTTTTTGTCCACTTTGTAACTGTTTTTCTCGGTGTTGGTTTTCCTCTGTTTTCGACACTGTTTTTCCTCTATTTTTGGTGCGCTCCCCTATTTTCCATTGTTGTCTTGAAGTTTTAAAAATTTCCTTGGTTTTCTCCTAAAATTGTCTTGCACCAACATGGATTCCTCATGGCAATGAAATGGAGGTTGACCAATGAAGGCCCGAGAACTTTGAGAGACTATAAATTTTGATCTTGAGCTTGAAATTGAGCATGGTTATTGTTGTGACCTAGGTCCACACCCCTACCTCTCCTCTCTCCTTTCCCTATTCCTTCGTTGAATTTGTCCTCTTCATATTTATTAAGTAAGTTTCCCATTTACTAAGTGACTTGGTTCTTATCTGTTTCTTTATTGATTGAGTCTTTGTGCATTTTTGTTGCTATTGTTTCTTGAAGGATAAGTACATGTTGTATGTGGCTCAAAATGATTGTCATCATGTTTTCCATTGATTGAGCACAAAGCAGGTCGGCCAATCCTTTTTTGTATGCATAGGAAACACTCGTGGACAAACGCAACAATCCAAAGCAGTCCATTTCAAACTTAGATTGTGGGAACATACAAGCTGAATTTCGAGGGTGGAGATCCATCGGGCTAATCTGATCTGGATTTTATGAGCAGAATGAAATGATTACAGGTTCTTAACAAAAAATAACAGAGATACAATAAAACCGGTTTTCTATTCAATAAGGAAATAAGTTGAAACTATAAAATGCAGCGGAAACAAGCTTGTTGGAATGGTGGTGACTTATCTCTGAGAATAGATGTGACGGTTGCGCTTATTCGCAAGATCCTTACAATGAGGCTCTGAAGGATTTTTTACAATAAATAGGAATTCCAAAAACCCTATACATCTAAAAACCTAACCCTAGGAGATGAAGCACCAAAAGTCATGTGGGCCCCGTCTGGGTAAGTTAGTACATCAACTTCCTGGGGTCGTTTGCATACAGTCTCCGTTTTAGGCATATGATAGCCCATTGGAAAGGTATCATCGAGGATATTTATTTTGGGGGTTCAATATTCCTTTGTCTATAATTGAGAATCTCAATCCCAAAAAACCTTCATTTACGCCCTCAAAATGGCCCCAGAATTTAAAACAGCTAAAAATAGTAAATAGGCAAAATTGTCAGAAAACTATTTTGAGCCAGTTGGAAAAGGTGGGTGGCCACTGATATCCACCTGGATGATAATCAAATCAACGGTTTTCATGCATTCAGAGTGTCAAAATCACGTAGGGTTTAACATCAAGAATTACCTGAAGTCCCAAAGAGTTGAAGTCCTGAAAAGCCGAAGAGCCGAAGAGCTGAAGAGTCGAAGTGTCGAAGTCCTGCAGACCCGAAGTCCCGAAGAGATGAAGAGTCGAAGTCTCGAAGTCCCAAAGATCTGAAATCCTAAAGTCCCAAAGTGAATCTTGACCATCGATCAACGATGACACGTGGAGGAATATCCTTCACTTCAGAGACTTAGCACTCTAGGAGATGTGTGAAGTAATAAAGCAAGAATTACCCAAAGTGCCGAACTGTCGAAGTCTCAAAGTAATGAGAGACTTCCACGTCACTTCGGGCTCATACTACTTCAGGAGAAATTCATGCCTCACAGTCCAAAAATCCCGAGCCCAAAGTGCCGAAGCACATGGAACTCATCATTCATGACACATGGCACACTCATCAGTCACGACACATGGCACTCATTCCAGGTCATTTGGTTGTGTCATTCTCCCATTTCCATGTGACACATATCACCCTTATTTCCATGACACATCAGCATTCGTGACATCATATGACATCAGACCACCACATCACTTCCCATCCTGTACCACTCCGGGAGATTTCCGAGCACAACATTCATAAACTCCCGAAGTGTCGAACACATGAAGTCTCGAAGTGAATCTAAACCATCCATCAACGAGGACATGCGATGACATATCTCCCACTTCGGATATACGACACTTCAGAGGATTGCACGAGCAGGGAAATGAAAACTACTGAAGGCCAAACTTGTGAAGTGAACCTGGACCGTCGAGATCTAGAGGCCACGTGGAGGCAGATCTCTCACTTCAGAAATGCAGGACTCCGAAGGATGGTAAGAACTATGAATTGAAAAGGCCCAAAGATCGAACTCTTGAAGTAATCATGGACCGTTGATCTCAATCAACCAACACCATTGATCCTTGCAGCAGGTAAGGAAGGAATATTACATGGATCATAGATTGTGACACGATCGATGGCCACAATTTATTGTGGGGACGTAAAATTACTGGACGTTAATTTTCTAGAGCGGCCCTACAATTGGAACCATGGTATTGTTGGAAGGGTGTGTGGTGACTTGTGGGGGATTGCGGGCCCAAAGGCTATATGGACCCAAACCACCCTTATATGACACCACGTCACCTCCACTCATTCCACTCATTACTCTTTCTCCTCTCACCACTTGACACTTGTCCTCCACTCACCTCCACGTAATACAAATCCACTCATATCACTTGTCACCTCCACACATCTTGTTTTCCTATTTGGCGCTCATCTCCACATATTCCTGTTCATGACTAGGTCATCATAGTGAAAGTGGGGATAAGGGTCAGTTGCAGTCGAGACAGAGTGTGCTTAGCTTTTGAAAGCTCATACACAGACATAGAGTTAAGTCTCAGTCACAGGTCGACGCATATTGGTTCCATAACACTTCAGTAGACTCTGCTCATGCAGCCAGTTGTCTCTAGTGGACTCCAACAGCTCGCAGGCATGCCATTACTCAACACAGAGATCTGTTCTATCACTTCGAGGCCTATTTTCTGCCAATTTAGTTCCTCCAATGCAAGCATCAGTTCTGTCTCAGAGACAATAGTAGTTTTTAGTTGATTAATTCCAGTATTTTCTTAGATTAGATAAAAGAGTGGTCTTCTGTGTGTGATAAGAACCACTCTAGCTGATTAAGTCTCGTGTATTAGTGAAGTTAATAATGTGATCTACAAATAGTTACCTAAAATCAGGTCTCAGTCCCCTAAGGACGAGAACCTCTGCAACTCTATTAAATAGGGGGTCTTTGAATGTTTTGAAGGTCATATTTTTTGGAAAAGAATAGCAATACATTAGACTGGTTGGACCCATTCTATGCATGGATTAAATCTCTCTACCTAGTGAACATACTCTTTATGACAGTGTTTCGTTCAAATCTTCATGTGTTTTTATCTTATCTTGAATGTAGTTTTTGATTTGTGCAAAGTACATGTCATTTGCTTTCAGTTGTTGTATAACTTGTTTTTACTGATATGCAATCTATCAAACAACTAATTCTTTGGTGAAGATTTGTTTTTATTGCAACCTGTGGAAGTAATTGTGTTTTTGATACATGTTTAATGTCTTGAAATGATATTTTAAGTATTGAACTTCTTGCAGCATATTATTCATCGAGTAGTCTGGTGCTTCCCTTTGTTTTCTATTATTTCACTAGTCTGTCATTAGTGTGTCACCAGCCAAGGAGGACCCTCATCCATAACATTTTCCAACCCAACCTTGCTTTTGTATTGATATAATAACCCTCTAACCAACCAACAAAAATTAACAGAAACAATCATTCTAAACTGATAGGTGGCCTAGCTTTTTCCTTTAGCATTTAGGTGTAGACCTTAGGACCAACATCTTCTGGCGTCATTGTTGGGGAATGAAGTAGCGAGATATCTTTCCCTGGGAGAACAAAAAATGATCAAATCTGATCTTTGATGGTGAACAAAGACCAAACACACATATTGATCCAGGAGGCTCCACAAGCTCAGAAAATGCTCAAAAATGAAATTTCTCGAAATTGAGTGAAACCAATTCCATTGCGATCGGCTCACTACGCTGATTCTGGCCATATATTTACTTTCTCAAACGAGCTCTGTATGTGAGAGTTATCGCACTCTGACTGTTTTCTCAAACAACGAAAAAGTCAATGATGACGTCACCAAAGATAATTAATGATGTTGATGTGGCAGAGACATGTGGCAGCACTGCAACAATTGACTGGGTAGATGACAGATCCAATCAGAATTGGACACATGGTGAATAATTGGGCAAATGTGGTGGTGCCACATGGATAAGGCATGGGCAGCCACATGGCACCCAGTCATGAAACATGTGGCAATGTTAAAAAATTTATAGAGTCTGTGGGTTTTGAACCAACAACCTATGACCAAGCCCAAGCACCTTGAGGAGAGCCCTTTTACCAACACGCCACAATATTGCTTATTAAAACATATTCCACTTTATTGTATAAGTCTTGCATATTATATTGTGGTGGAAAGAGAGGGCATTGGGGCTAAGCCCATGGTTGCATGCGGTAATGTGACCACAGATCAACAAAAAAGGGGCGCGACCCATAACCACCAGAGCACGTTTAAAGGGGAGGTTCCATGATATGTGCACCAAAACCAGGTGCTAACGCAATCTTGGGGCCAACACTTAGCCCTATGGGCTAGTGCTTGGCCATTTTAAGTGAATGTGACCATTTTTGAGGGGTGCGCGCCACATTTTGGGGGATTAGTCCATATATTATGGTTTAAAAGTGGGTTTTTTTACCCTGTTATTGGATTTTTAATTAATTCATGCCTGTAATAAGAGATTTAATGACCATAAATTGGTTTTTTGAGGATATCTTGGCCATTTGGACGGGGATTTGATCCTAGAAAGAGGCCAGATATTCAAGGGAAGTTGGGATTCCTCATATGATCCAGAAAAATATAAAAAACAGGCTTTTTGAAGCTTCAGGAAGACTTTTTGAGGAAGGGATTTGAAGGAGCAGCTTGTAATTTTTGGCCTTTTCTCATATTTTGAGAGGCATTTTCTCATGTTGTTGAGAGGAGTTTGATGATGCATGTATGAATATGAGCAAGGAGGTCTTGCACCACAGATATGAAGCATGTAATTTAACAACAAAGAGTCTATGTAAGAGAACTTTGAGCATTTAAAGAGTAATAAAGATGTCCTTCACTTGGAAGCAGGCCCAGAGACGTAGCCAACAATTGGTGAACTCCATTAACAAGTTCTTGTCTCTATTTCTCTTTTTGTTTTGTTGTTCTCTTCTCTTAATTTGCAACATGGTTATTAATGGCTGATCTCTTTATTCACTTATAAACATCAAGTAAAAGTCACATTTGATATTCCGCAATAAGTTAAAGAGTTTATGTATTTTGCATTCTTATCGATCTGATGCATAAAATACAATGAACTAAACTTGCAATTTATCAGTAATACCTTCATTTTTGGATCACATATGACTGCAATATTTCACCTGGAAACTCCATAATAAAAAGACTCCACTGGAGGATGAGCCCAGCCAATAGAGAATGAAAAGGTGGAAGGGATAGACCAAGTACCAAGACATCAGTCTTTTCAAAGAGCTCATATTTTTCTTCATCAGTTCATTCATGTATTTTCCTTGGTGTGTGAAAATAATTATCTTATGCTTTGTTTACTCGGATGATTATAATTCTATAGTGGTCAGTTCATCCTTGATAAGAGAAGATCTTCCCTCTTGCATTATCGATCTTAATCTCATTACTTCATTTGAACCCACTAACCATAATGTTGATCATATCCCAACTTCTCCAGATCATGATCATTCATGTAAGCATGTGAATTATACATCCGATTCACCACTTATTGAAATCATTATTCCCCCTTGTAATCAACTTACTGAAATTTAGTCCAGGATCTAGAAGTAATACAAACCCCTGAAACTACCACTTATCCTTCATGCCTATCCTCCCAATTTTAATGATTACCTTCCTCTGTTCAATGGAGGAGACCATGTTGCAACTAAGAAGCACCTGAAAGATTTTGAAAATTTCATTGATAATTTTCAAATTATGCATGAGGATGTAGTTACGAGGATATTATGCAAATCTTTATTTGGAGATACATCAGTTTGGTTCAAAAATTTGGAAGTTGATTCTATTAGTTCATGGACTGATTTGCGTAATGTGTTTTTGAGGTATTGGGGTGAGAACAAATCCTTTGAACAATACCTTTCAGATTTCTATGCCTTGAGAAGGGAGCAGGATGAAGCTGTTATCGTATTCAATAGAAGGTTTCATAATTTTTATCTTAATATGCCCATGTAAATTCAACCTATCGAAGTTGTTTCCATGGTGCAGTATACAATTGCACAACACCCTGATCTGTTTCTTTTTCTCAGAGAGAGAAGGTCATCATCATTGCAACAAATGTTCATTGATGCAGAGGAGATTGAGGACAACATCTGAGCTTTTGGAAGGCTCTTAAATCGATTTTGGTATGAATATTTGGAACAAGAATGAGTTTATGAGAAGAAGAAATTATATTTGGATATAGAGGAATCCAAGGAAGGATATGGACAATGAAAATCTGATACGGGTTCTTATTTTCAGCATACTAATGCATCACTTTTAGATTTTTATTATTCCTCGGATCCTGAAGATAATAAATCATTTTTTTCTATTCTTGAAACTAAGTGTATTGATGATTATCACAAGGATGGATTTACATGTACAGGTGAACCTTTTCTTAGTTATGAGCAGAGGGATGAGTTTGCTAATGATCAATTTCATGAAGTTTTTGTAGAGAATGATGATCAATTTTCCAAACAACAAGTTGCTTCCCCTCAACATGTGACTGTAAATATCGGGGATCAGCTCACATTCTTGACTTACGATGACTTTCATAATTATATTTGTTTAAATTTTGGTCAAGAAAAAGAGGAGGAGCTACAAGAGCAGTTGAACATGTTTTCTTTCTCATCAAATGATGCCCTCACTACACCAATTGTTCCTACTCCTGGAATAAATGGAAGTAACCAGCTGCCCTCCGATTTTTACGATGCCTTTGCTTTGAAAGTTGTCGAAGACATTTATGCACAAGAAAATAATTAACAACTGTAAGTTAAATTTGTTGCTCAAAACTTTTATGAAGATCAAGATGCTTGTGACAACATAAGTATAGATGTCGGCAGCAATACTGTAGCTGCATTTTCCATTGCCTCAAATTCTTCTAGTAGTGATGGAATTTCCACTCTAAAATTAAAGGGAGAAATTGATAGTGGAAACAGATTGCAACATTTTCCTGTTCCATTTTCAGGTCTAAAAAATGAGGATGTCAATGTTTCTATGGAAGTAAATTTTTCACAAGGGAAGTCTGTCCATTTGGAGCAGAAAGCACATGAGTTTACTATCAATACAAAGGTAATTGGTCATGATTTTTATGATCTGATGGCTGCATACTTGGAGGATTTTATTAGTTTTAATCCTCTATCATGGTTTCACTCCAAGTGTGGGGTTCGTATTCAGAGAAATTTATCATTCCATTTTCAATTTTTTATTTCCACAAAGCAGGTTCAAGAAATCCAGTTGGTAGATAAATTGCTTGAATGGTTACTATGGAAATTTGTGTATACCTGAGTAGAAAGTTTTACAAATTAGGAGTAGGATAATAAGCTCGTAGTTAGAGCATTTAATTTTTAGTTCGCAGATTGTTTTTCAGTATGTTGGTTTTCAGTAGCTTGTTTGAATAAGAGACTCCATAGCCCAACAAAGGCACTGTGGTTTAGTTGTAGTTTCAAGTTTCAGTAAAGACTCCATATCCTAACAAAGGAACTGGGGTTTAGCTACAGTTTTAAGTTTCAGTAAAGACTCCATATCCCAACAAAGGCACTGGGGTGTAGTCTTGATTTTTAATTCAATAAAATGCATGGTTGAGGGACAGTAACAGATACACAGGGTTGGAAGACAGAAACAAAGGTAAGAAATGGAAGGTAAGAGAAGTTATATAATCTCAAGGCACTGATCTACAGTTCTTAGCATCTCACAAGGACAAGCTATCCCCACTTGGAGCCAATGTTGTGACCTATGTATACACCCCTGCCTCTCCTCTCTCCTTTCCCTATGCCTTCGTCGAATTTGTCCTCTTCAGGTTGATTAAGTCGGTTTCCCATTTACTGAGTGAGTTGGTTCTTATCTGTTTATTTCTTGATTGAGTCTTTGCACATTTATGTTGCTATTGTTTCTTGAAGGATAAGTAGATGTCGTATTTGGTTCGAAATGCTTATCATCATGTTTTCCATTGATTGAGCTCACCGCAGGCTAGCCAAGATTTTTTTGTATTCACAGGAAACGCCCATGGAAACACGCAGCAATCCAGAGTGGTCCATTTCAGACTTAGATTGTGGGAACAAACAGGTTGACTTTCGATGGTGGAGATCCATCAAGCCAATCAGATCGACGGTTTTCGTGCATTCAGAGTGTCAAAATTGTGCAGGCTTTAAGGTCAAGAATTACCCGAAGTCCCGAAGAGACGAAGAGCCAAAGTCCCAAAGAGTCCAATTCCCGAAGAGTCGAAGAGTTGAAGTCCCGAAGAGCTGAAGAGATGAAGTTTCAAATATCTGAAGAGCTGAAGTCTCAAAGAGTCAAATACCTGAAGTCCCGAAGAGATGTAGACCTGAAGTCCCGAAGAGAAGAAGTCCCAAAGTCTCGAAGTGAATATTGACCATCCATCAATGAGGACACATGGAGGCATATCCTTCAATTCAGAGACTTAGCACTCCAGGAGATTTGCAAAGAACTAGAGCAAGAATTACCTGAAGTGTCGAATTGTCAAAGTCTCGAAGTAATGAGAGTTTGCCACGTCACTTCAAGCCCGTACTACTTCGGGAGAACTTCATGCCTCACAATCCAGAACTCCTGAATCCCAAAGTGCTAAAGCATGCGGCACTCATCAGTCATGACACATGGCACACTCATCAATCATGACACGTAGCCCTCATTCCAAGTCATTTGGTTGTGTCATTCACCCATTTCCACATGACATGTGTCAGCCTTCTTTCCATGACACATAAAAAGTCATGACATCATATGACATTAGTCCACCACATCACTCCACAACCTATACCACTCTGGGATATTTTCGAGCACAACATTCATAAACTCCCAAAGTCTCGAAGCGAATCTGAACCATCCATCAATGAGGACACATGGCGACAGATCTCCCACTTTGAATATACGACACTTCAGAGGATTGCACGAGCATGGAGATGAAAACTCTCGAAGCTCGAACTCCCAAAGTTAACCTGGACTGTTCAGATACAGAGGCCATGTGGAGGTAGATATCTCATTTCGGAAATGCGACACTCTGGAGGAAGGTAAGAACTATGCATTGAAAAGGCCCGAAGCCTGAACTCTTGAAGTAATCGTGGACTGTTGATCTAAAATCAACCAACACCATTGATCCTTGTAGTAGGTAAGGAAGGAATATTACCCAGATCATAGATTGTGACACGATCGATGGCCACAATTCATTGCGGGGATGTAAAATGCTCTGACATTAATTTTATAGAGTGGTCCCACAATTGGAACCATGGTGTTTTTGGAAGGGTATGTGGCGGCTTGTGGGGGATTTTGGGCCCAAAGGTGGTATGGACCCAAACCACCCTCGACAAATTCCACTATCACGTTATTATATGACACCACGTCACCTCCACTCATTCCACTCATTCCACTCATTACTTTCGCTCCTCTCACCACCCAACACTTGTCCTCCACTCACCTCCACATAATACAAATCCGCTCATATCACCTATCACCTCCACGCATCATGTTTTCCTATTGGACCCTCGACTCCACGTCTTCTTGTTCATGACCAGGTCATCACAGTGAAAGTAGGGAGAAGGGTCAGTTATAGTCGATACAGAGTGTGCTTAGCTTCCAAAAGCTCAGACACAGACAAAGAGTTAAATCTTAGTCATATGTTGATGCAAATTGGTTCCAGAATACTTCAGTAGACTTTGCACATGCAACCAGTTGTCTCCAGTGGACTCCAACAACTCGCAAGCATGCCATTACTCAACACAAAGATCTATTATGTCACTCTGAGGCCTATTTTATGCCAATTCAGTTCCTCCAGCGCATGCATTCGTTTTGTCTCAGAGACAGTAGTACTTGTTAGTTGATTAATTCCAGTATTTTCTTAGATTAGATACAAGAGTGGTCTTGTGTGTGTGATAAGAACCACTCTTGTTGATTAATTCCAATGTCTTAGTGAATTTAATAATGTGTTCTACAAACAGTTACCTAAAATTAGGTCTCAATCCCCTAAGGACGAGAACCTCTGCAACTCTGTTAAATATGAGGTCTTTGAATGTTTTGAAGGTCGGATTTTTGGGAAAAGAATAACAATACATCAGACTAGTTGGACCCATTCTATGCATGGATTAAATATCTCTACCTCGTGAACATACTCTTGATGACAATTTTTCGTTCAAATCTTCATGTGTTTTTATCTTATCTTGAATGCAGTTTTTGATTTGTGCAAAGTACATGTCATTTCCTTTCAGCTATTGTATAAATTATTTTTACTTATATGCAACCTGTCAAACAACTAATTCTTTGGTGAAGATTCATTTTTATTGCAACCCATGGGAATAATTGTGTTGTGTATACATGTTTAATGTCTTGAAATGATATTTTAAGTACTGAACTTCTTGCAGCAGATTATTCATCGAGTAGTCTATTGTTTCCCTTTGTTTTCTATTATTTCATTGGTCTGTCATTAGTGTTCCACCAGCCAAGGAGGACCCTCATCCATATCCTTTTTCCATCCCAACCTTGCTTTTGTCTTGATAGAATAACCCTCTGACCAACCAAAAAAAATTAAAAGAAAAAATAATTCTAAACTGATACGTGGCCTAGCTTTGCCCTTTAGCAGTCAGGTGCAGACCTTAGGACCAACAATTATAGTCATTGGAAATTTCTTGACGAGTAGGAGATGATGGTATGATGGGGAAGAGGTTTTGAGATAGTTGAGGAAAGTGAAATTTCAGTATGCCATCCCTTAGAAGGAATTTAAGGGATTGGGTGTGTTACAAAGAGAATCCCTTGATTCCTCTCTTGGTATTTATTGTGTTTCTCCAGGATGATAAAATTGAAATGTTGTTATGTGTGAATGCCTCTGGTATGAGAATGTTTATGGTTGTATGAATGTAGAAACAACTAAAAATGTGATTGTTTTCACTGATAAAAGCATTGAGGTTAAGGTGATGGAGTGCATATAAATATGCTCGAACATATATGAAAATGAATTTGATCAATTAAGGCTATAATGCATGCATTCTCATTTAACATGACAAAAAATATAATTGTGGCTATGAGGGTGCATATTGTGTGTAGGAAAAGATTGGGGTTGTTGGGGATAGACAATTTCCAATGATGGATAACCTCAAGTAGAGGAATAATACAAGAAGGTTGTTGTTAAAGGGTTAATGAAAGGAACTTAGGAGTCCCCTTGGAGAACCAATGGTCCATATGGATATTGGTGCCCACCCACCTTTTCCAACTGGCTCAAAACAATTTTCTGGCAATTTTGGCAATTTACTATTTTTAGCAGTTTTCACTTCCGGGGCCATTTTGAGGGACTAAATGAAGGTTTTTTGGGATCGTACCAACTTAATGATAACCAAAGGCATGATTGAGGCCCCAAAATTAATTTCCTCGATGATACCTTTCCAATGGGCTATCATATGCCTAAAACGAAGATCGTATGCAAAAGTTACGACCCCGAGAAGTTAATGTACTAACTTACCCAAATGGGGCCCACATGACTTTTGGCGCTTCATCTCCTAGGGTTAGGTTTTTGGATGTATAGAGATTTTGGAATTCCTGTTTATTTTAAAATTCCTTTAGGGCCTCATTGTAATCATCTTCTTACGAATGAGCACAGCCGTCACATCTCTTCTCAGAGATAAGCTGCCACCATTCCAGCAAGCTTGTTTCCACTACATTTTATAGTTTCAACTTATTTCATTATTGAATAGAAAACCAGTTTTACTGTATCTTTGTTATTTTATGTTAATAATATTTATTCATTTTGTTATTCTCATAAAATCTGGATCAGTGGTATCAGAGCGGTCTACTCCTTGTCATCTTAATGCATGTCCCCAACGAGGTCAGAGTACAAAGAGCTGGGTCTTGAGCTTGTTTCTCTTGAGGAAAAAATCTCTCACATGCCCAAGAGACCTCTCATGGTAGGAGAAAATAAATATTAAGGGACAGGAGATCCTTTCAAACTGTTGATTGAGGAATCCCTCACGCAACAGAGGGACGAGATGATGGATAGTTTCGCACAAATACTTTGGCGGTTACCAATAGGTGACGCATCTTCTTCGAGCGGAGGTGCCACCCCCTTCAAGGTACAAATAAAATTTGATATTCCTATATTTGAAGTTCATATAGATGCAGATGTTGTAGACAAGTGGTTGAATATGCTAGAAGGGTATTTTTCTATCCATAACTTCTGGAATAGAGAAAAGATTACTTTTGCGCTCCTCAAAGCCATCCCCCATGTAAAATATTAGTGGGAAACATTCTGTGAGAAAAAGGAAATAGAGGAACCCTCATTATTTATAGTCACAACCACCTGGGATTCCTTCAGGGATGCTATTAAGGAATAATAGTACCCTTTCAGAAGTTATGATGACTTATATACCAAATGGACCACACTGCGCCAAGAAAGAGACCAAGCAGTGCCAGATTTCACAAATATCTTCCATACCTTGCACACCAAGCTAGGTATCAAAGATTCAGAGCGACATCTAGTGCTCAAGTATCGTGGTGCTCTGCATAGATACATCCAAATTGAAATGGAATTTATATACATCTCATCCTTGGGCGCGGCCTACCGATATGCTATCAAAATCGAGCAGAATCTCAAACAAAAGACGCGAAAATTTGGGCCTGGGAACCTATCACAACAAAATCCAGGAAAGGGTGGCCCCAACCCACAGAACAAAGGACAGAGAAAATATGGACAGTATCATGACAACCAGTCCAAGCCGCAAGAAAAGAAGGACACTCGAAAGATAAATAAAGATACCAGAAGTGGTGTGACTTCCATAAGAGCCCTTGGCATAACACTGTTGATTGTCGCTCAAAGTAGTCGTTGGTGGCTGAAGTGAAATCCACTGAATCAGATGCCGATTTTGACTCTGAGCCAGAACCAGAAAGGGGAAGATGGATCATTGATGTGGAACCCAGTGCCACTGTTGCTACCACCAAGCTCCAGCCTGGTGAACCAGATGAGCCAGAAGAAGGAGAGTGCCTCTTACATTCGCAAATGTGGGTAAAAGGAACCCCGCTGCACTTCATTGTTGATAGCGGTATCCAAAAGAACCTCATCTCTGTAGAGGTCGTCAAGAAGCTAGCCCTACCCATAATTCCTCACCCACAACCCTGCACCATTGGATGGCTCTGCCAAGGAAGCGATCTCCGCATCAGCCAAGAATGTCGACTGTCATACGGCATCAAGCCCTTCAAAGATGAGGTATTTTGTGATGTTGCTCCTCTCGAAGTTTGTGATGTTCTTTTGGGCCAACCTTATTTATGGAAACATCTTGTTGTATATGAGTCTAGGCCTCATAGTGTTATTATTAATTTGAACAGGAAATTGTACAGGATACCTGAGGCAATCCCACCTAGTGTTATTTCCTTGATCTATTCTAAGAAATGCAGGAAGGTCATCTCTCAGAAGGGGAAGTTTGTCTTCTTCGTGATTCACTCTCAGAATAAGTGAAAGATCACAGCCAAATCTAGGGTCTCTGCAGCCAACCTCTCCACACAGCAGAAGCAAGTAAATAAGGTCATGGAAGAATACTCATATATCTTCTCCTCACCTACCAGGGTACGTCTGCACTACCAGGTCAAGTACCCCATCGATCTGACCCCTAGTGCACCGCTACCCAATGGGCTAGTCTATCGTTTCTCTCTGTTAGAGAATGAGGAGATTAAGTGAAAAATCCAAGAACTGCTCCACAAGGGGCACATATGTCCCAGCTCATCACCTTGTGGGAGCCCAATCGTGCTGGTACAAAAGAAAGATGGAACCTAGCAACTCTGCATTGATTACCAGGCTCTGAATAAAATCACAGTCAGAAATTGGTACCCAATTCCCCGAATCGACGACCTCCTTGATCAACTCACGGGAACTAAATACTTCGGTAAGATTGATCTGAAGTCTGTCTACCACCAGGTTACGATAAACAGACAAATGTATGGAAGACCACCTTCTAGTCAAAGGAAGGCCTTTTTGAATGGTTGGTCATGCCCTTTGGTTTGACAAATTCTCTGGCCACTTTCATGAGGATGATGGACAATATCCTACGACCATTCACCAATAATTTTGTAGTGGTGTATCTGGATGACATTCTCATTTACAACAAGACTTGGGCCGAAAACTTGCAGCATATTCAATAGGTTCTTCACACCTTGCGGTAGCACAAGCTATACACCAACTTGGAAAAATGCTCCTTCGGCATGGACAGGGTCCATTACCTGGGCTACATCATTGATCAGTATGGTGTACATGTGGATCCAGCCAAGATCCAAGTCATTCGTGATTGGCCAGCCCCAACCACACTCACTGAGCTTCGGAGCTTCTTGGGCCTTGCCAATTTCTACCGCAGGTTTGTGTTGGGATTCTCCCATATTGCATGGACCCTCAACCAAATCACCAAGGGTGGTGGTAAGGAAAAATTTGTGTGGGGCCGGTCCCAACAACAAGTGTTCGATGATTTGAAGCAAATCTTATGCTCATCCCCAGTACTTTCACTACCATACCTGCAACATCCCTTTGAGATCGAGACAGATGCTTCATACTATATTGTGGGTGTCGTTCTCACTCAGCATGGCCACCCCATGGCCTATCATAGTGAGACACTATCTGATGATGTACGTAAGTACCCTACTTACAAAAAGAAATGTACTCCATTGTGCAAGCCTGCTGCCAGTGGAGACATTACATTCTTGGGAAGGATACAGTCATCCACACTGATCATAAGCCACTGCAGTTTATGCAGACACAAGGAAAATTACAGAATGACCACCATCAAAACTGGTCCACATACTTGTAGCAATTCCACCTCAACATCAAGTATAAAACAAGAAGCACCAATCACGTCGTTGATTGCCTCAGCAGACCACCATTCACGGCACTCACCACGGTGCTAGACGTTTTTCGCCATGAGACATTTGGATGGCCCCAACTCTATGAGACAGACCCAGACTTCTCCACCACCTACCAAATGTTGGGTGCAAACATAGTTGTCGATAATTTCTATCTTCAGGATAGGTTGTTGTGTCGTCTGGGCCATATCTGTGTTCCATCAAGTGAGCGAGTGAAGTTGATCTGGGAAGCCCACTACATTTGGGTGGCAAGACACTTTTATGTCGAAAAGACAGTGGCGATGCTATAGACACATTTCTACTGGCCGAAACTCTGATAGGATTCAACAAGTATATCAGGTTCTGCATTGCCTACGTTATTGCCAAACCAACCACTAAGAAATAGGGCCTGTACACCCATATTACTACTCCTGATAGGCCATGGGAATCCATCTCAATATACTACATGTCGGGCATCTTGGCCACCAAGCGGGGAAATGACTGTGTTTTTGTGGTTGTTGACCGCTTTTCTAAGATGGCGATTCTGGTTGTCTGGAAGAAGAGCATCACAGCCAATATCTTCTTTGAACGGGTCTGGGTACATTTAGGAATCCCACAAACCATTGTCTCATATAGGGACAGTCAATTTCTCAGCACATTCTAGTTGAGCCTCTGGTCACTACTAGACACCAAGCTAACCAAATCCATGGCCTTCCACCCCCAGACAGATGGCCAAACCGAGGCCGTAAATCGAATGGTTGTGCATATCCTTCACATGTATAATTAAAAGCACCCTCACACATGGGATGAGAGTCTTCCCTATGTCCAGCATAGCTACAACCGAGCCCTTCATATCTCAACCGGCCACAGCCCCTTTCAGGTGGGGTTGGGATTCCAACCATTGGGTCCCATAGATGTTGCACTTCCCCTTGTGGTCACCTCGACCGAATCATCTTCTATTCCAAATGAAGCTGATAAAGCCACTCGATTCATTGAGCGAATCCAACACATCCACCAACAGGTTCATGATATCCTACAGAAGTCCAATGAAAAGTACAAACAACGCCATGATCAACATCGGGTGCCACATAAGTTTTAGGTGGGAGACAAAGTTTGGTTGCACTTTCTTAAAGAACACCTTACAGAACCACATCAGAAGCTTCGCCCACTCCATTATGGGTCATACACCATCACCAAGGCCATGGGGGATAATGATTTTGAGCTCAACATTCCTCTTTTCCTTGGCCTGCACCCAGTGTTCAAAGTGGATCTCCTTTGCCCTTATTTCCCACCATTATTGGACACCTCAGACGTAGTAGAACAACTGAAACCAACAGAGATCAACCCCAACTACATCCAATAGGAATCCAATGATCAGATTTTGGACACACATATCAAGGGAAAACGACAGCAAAGGATCCATCTTTATCGAGTCGTCAAAGCAGGGCAGCTTTTACACCAAGGAAAGTGGCTCACCCAGGGCCAAATTCAACAGAAATTTCCTCATCTGATGGGGGAACTCAACGCAATGGAGAACATTGCTTCCTAAGGAGGGAGGATTGATCCATATGGATATCAGTGGCCACCCACCTTTTCTAGCTGGCTCAAAATAGTTTTCTGGCAATTTTGGCAATCTACTATTTTTAGCAGTTTTCACTTCCGGGACCATTTTGAGGGCCTAAATGAAGGTTTTTCGAGATAGTCCCAAATCAAAGTTAGATGAAGGAATGATTGAGGCCCCAAAATGAATCTCCTCGACAATACCTTTCCAACAGGCTATCATACGCCTAAAACGGAGATCATATTCAAAAGTTACGACCCCGGGAAGTTAATGTACTAACTTACCCAAACGGGGCCCACATGACTTTTGGCACTTCATCTCCTAGGGTTAGGTTTTTGGATGTCTAGGGTTTTTTGCATTACTATTTATTGTAAAATTTATTCAGAGCCTCATTCTAATTATCTTCTTGTGAATGATCATATCCGTCACATCTCTTCTCAGAGATAAGCCGCCACCATTCCAGCAAGCTTGTTTCTGCTGCATTTTACAGTTTCAGCTTATTTCATTATTGAATAGAAAACCAATTTTACTATATCTCTGTTATTTTGTGTTAAGAATCTATTAATAATCTGTATTCATTTTGTTCTTCTCATAAAATCTAGATCAACCAGTGATGAGGTGATATCATAAAGGTGTTGGCAGCCAGAAAAAGTATAAAAGTAATCCATGCCTATGTGGCATATGGTATGAAGGGATTGGGTAAGAGTCCCTTATAAAATATTTTATTATTTTAATAATATGTAAATGATTTTAAGTGGCTGATGTATTCCTTTGATACCCAATCAAGATTCAGGAAATGAGATAGCCTAAATGATGGGGGTATGGACCTCTGGAATCCAATGATGGTTAAGATCCTTGTAAGAAAATTCATTAACATAGGTGTCATGATTGCATTGAATGATCAGGAATGATTAGTAACAAAAGTGCTCATAAGAATTGAATCAATTGAATGCATTGATAAATTGCATGATTGCATGAATACGAAAGAATAAGATTTTATGTTATGGAAGAAGGATCTCCCATTATTTTACCAGAGTTGTAGAATAGTAAAACAAGAAAAAAAAAAGAATAGGCTGGCCATGAGAATTGGCACTCTGGTTACCCATAGAGAAGAAATTATTAAATACATTTATATGAAATTTTAATTTCATAAAATGTATATTGATTTGAGGTCATGATCGATTTAAAGAATGAAACACAGTCCTGTTGTAATACTGAATGTGGATAGATAATACATATGGTGAGAGGTTGGTTGAGTTTCAACACACCATGATAGAATGCCTATATGAAAAGTAACCAATCCGAAATCAATGCAAGGGTGCATTGTGTTTGAATGTGGCCATGGACATTGGCACATTGATTGAATTTATTTGATGTTTGAATTTTATTTGGAAAAATTCTGGTATGATGGAATGATGCATGTCAAAGGAATGATATATTTCCTTTTACTTTATATCATTGAATGGATAAATATGATTTAATTTTTAATATGCACAGTTTTGAAACTATTGGAAAGACACTACAAGTGTGAAATGAAAATGTATGTGCATGATAACTAACAATTTGTTTGGTTGTGTGAAGATGGAATTGTAGGAAAAGGGGTCATGGATATGGCAGTGTTGTAAGCCCATGAGGAAGACCAATTCCTTTTGAGCCAAACTATTATGAGAAGGAAAATCTATTTTGAGGAAATACCTATTTTTGGAGGATAAAACCTAGTTTTAGAGAAGAACAACTGGCAGGAAAAGAAGCACGTGTGAGGGAAATCTGCATGCAAAGAAGGAAAGCAGGCAAGGTGTGAAGGAAATAATACATAACCATGTTATGGTTAGGGTTTTGGAATGTAACGGCTAATAAGACTGTAAAATATTATAAATAATCACCTAGGAGGTCTAGGTCGGGGTTCAAAGTGTGGTTGTTTGTTAGTAGTAATTTGGGTTCTGAGCTATTGTGATACAATTTTGTAAGTTGTTGAGTTGTAGGAGAGTAAAGTAGTGAGATCTTGAGGGTTATATCATAGGATGAGGAGCCCGATGTGATCTAGTATGCCTCACAGAGGTTGTGTAACCTTGTTCATGGTTGTACAATCAAAATTGTAGTGCATGCAATGCCATTTATTGTAGCAAACATAATAAAGAGCCTAAGAAGCCAGATCTTTGTGGACATAGCCCAGAAGGGAGTGAACCATAGTAAAACATGTGTATTGTGTGATGATTGAATGTTTTTTTACTTTATGTTAATGGTTGATCATCTTTAATTCATGTTAATGATTGATTTACACATATGTGGTTAGTTAGATATATTAGAATTCATGCATCAACTTCACAGATGAATGGATCTTAAGAATAATAGATTGAATAATCAGTTTAAGACCTGAGAAAGATTAATTACAATCCCATATCCCCATTCTTTCCTTGACTGCAAGCACCTGAGTATTGTAGTCACCCATAGAACTATCTTGGGTGAGACTGCACATGACACTCTCTGTGTTGTGTTTCCTTCTGGTTTACCAGGAGGGACGATAGTTTTAGAGGGTTTTGTTGGAAATTTGTTCATATATGAACCTGGGTCAGCCAAGAAGTAGATAAAAAGATTAATAACCAAGAAATGGTTATGTTTCTAGCTAGAGCTGCATGGGATTGAGTGAATGGAATCCATATAAGAAGCATGTGGAGAATGAAGGTATAAAAAGGGAATGTTTAGACCGTGGAATCCAAATAAGGAGGAGATCGAAATATGGTTGAAAACAAAGGATCTTGAGTTTTCATAGATAGATAACAAAAACCCTAATTTAACACCACGCAAATATATGGAAAAGTACATGTTTAGAGACTTGCATGAGGTATTTTTCTGTGATTTTCGGCATGTGCTGTAGGAGTGGCTATTAAGGTTAAAATACAACCACCCTATAAATTGAATCAGACAGCTCAAGTGGAATCATTTGGAGATTGCACAGTTACAACAATTTAACAACAAATTCACGCACGCAGTAGATTTCTGGTTAGACAGTATTGTTGTAGGGTTTATCACATAATTTGTAGTAGATACTGTGAAGTCTGATAACACAGTAGAGCATTAGTTTCTAAAAGGACCTAGAGGTAGGTATATCATATCGTTGTATACTTCAATCAATATTTTATTGTATAACAACAGTGTGATGACTATAGAATAAAACAACTAAACTTCCTTGCATGCATGGGGGAAGCACTGACAAGAGGTGGAGAAATGGAGGAAGAGATGGATAAGGGAAAGAATATAAGGAGGCCATGGACCCAATCATGATGGAGAAATATCAGATAAATAAGATAATATAAACAACTGAAAATACATGCAGTGGAGTACCCTACCGATATAAGTTGAATAATAAGAAGAGAGCCATAGCAGATAGAGAGGGCTTGGAAAGTGATGAATAAGAGGTAGAGGATCTTCGGGTTGTGGAGAATATTGAGGAAATCCTGCATGCAACATATGAAAGGAAGACAAGAGGTCCAAGGGTAGGAACAGAAGGGAGAACTCCCATCCATTTTAGTGTAAGTGTGGAACCCATAATCCCATGTGCAACTAATACACCATAAAGAACACCACCATTTAGAAAAATGAATTTTAGTGGAAGAAAGACAGTAGGAAGCACATCCAATCAAGGAGCAGTAACTAGAGGATCCAGTTCAGGAAGTAGTATTCAAGTATCTACACCGTGCAGAGGTAGTAGTTCATCACAGTTCAAGATGGCAGGACATGATCCCACCATTAGGTTACCATAATTTTTGGAAGAGGCATCTGAGGAACCTGAAAATAATTTATTCATTTGTGAGAAGATCTCGGAAGAAAAGTAGATCACAGATGAGAATACAAAACTTATGCAGTTAGTTATCACGTTAAGAGACCGTGCACTGGATTGGTACATGAGCCTAGCTGTAAACAGTCCACTAGGAACAACAAGGATGATTTCATATGTCAAGAAGCTATTTATCAATGAATTTTGAAAGCCTAGTTCAGAATATTAGTACATGAATGAGATGATTGAAATCAGATAGAAACCAGGTGAGTCTGTTTGGGAGATTGATCAGAGGTTCAAATGATTGAAGGGTAAGTTGAATTATGTCATGAATGACATGCAAGATAGACATGTCTTTGTGAATTTACTTTTACCACATTTGAAATACCCATTGAGACAACATAAGTTTCAAACTCATGCAGGGGCTCTACAGGCATCCTTACAGCTGGAAGATAACCAATATTAGAAGATAGACCCAACAATAAAGGAGTTTAAGGAGGATTTGAAGAACCTCACATTTCAATTGAACCAAAATAAGGGCAAATAGAAAAGAGTTGTTTGGTGTACCACATGCAAGACATAAGGACACCAAAAGAATGAATGCCCAACTTTCACGCAGTATATGGAAACAGGAGTATTGAACCCTTTTCCAACAGGAGGACCATGGTTTGATATCTGTAAGACACATGGGCATGATCCATATCATTTTCCAATGATGTAGAAGTACCAGACAGTACCCAATAATTCATACTACATTTTTTTCAAATCAGTGGGTCATGATGATAAGGATTGTAGGAAAATGGAACTAATGATGGAAAGAACTTTAGACACCTATATGGTACAAGTATAAATAATGATAGGGAAAGATGCACCTCAGTTTAACCAAGTACCACCTCCATAAAATACTTCACAACAACAATATAATATTGTGCAGCCACAATATAATAACACACAGCCACAGTATAACCTCATGCAGTATAATCGAGTACCTCAGTACAACGCACCACGAAGAGATCGAGCTAGCTATAGAGGTGGAGGACGAAGTAGAGGAGGATTTGAAAGAGTTATAGGTCTAGTAGCGTGCCACAAATACCAACAACTAGGACATTATGCAAGGGAATGTCTGCTTCCACCTGCGACATGTATGTACTGTCGCACAACAGACCATGATATAGAGGAATGCCCAACATTTTTGGGAAAAATTCAAGAAAAGAGGAAATAGAACAACCAAAATGTTCAATGGATCTTTGTATAGGCTAGGGATGATGGAATAAATATCAACATAGTCACATGAGGAGGTGATAAGATAGGAACTGACGTAGTAATACATGATCCAGCACAACACCAATGGGTGAAGAAAAATATTGAAACACAAAAGTAGTTTGATGCGTGGAAAGAAAAGGAGACATTCAAGGAGGCCAGACATAAGTTCCTCAAACAATATGTTGTGTCTACATCAGATGCGTAGCATAATCAAAATGTACCAATGTACAAGATGCTTTTATCAATGTATCACACCAATGAAGCACAACCTCTAGGGAAAGTAAGTACCATAAATTATTTTCTGCAATATTGTGTTAAACTACTGAATGATCCATCATCTCTTAAAGTTTTGAAAAATATGTTAGAAATATGTAACATAGAGGAAGAGAGGAAGTTAGAGAAAAAAATATTCAATCACCTCCATACAAGAAAGAGGACAAGCAGAGAATTCATACTGAATGCCAACATTGGAGATTTCAACATGGGGGATATTATATTGGATTTAGGTTCTGAGGTAAATGTGTTACCCAAGAAGACATGACATTGTATGGGAGAGACCACACTAGGCTATTTACTTTTCCAATTGAATTTAGAAAATAAAAATAGAGTTCTACCATTTGGAAGGCTTAAGGGTGTGACAGTAGATCTGAATGGAGTGTGCACTAAGGCAAACTTTGAAGTGATAGAAATAGTGGATGGCACAACACCTTATCGAGCATTGCTTGGCTTGGATTGGGAATGTGATAACTAGGCCATAATAAACTATAAGACAAGTAATGTGAATTTTGAATCAAGATAATACAGAGCCATTGCGCCATTAGATCCATCAGAAGGAGAAAGGTTTGTAGAGCCCACTTGCTTATATCTGGAGGAAATAAACCAGTTATACAAAACCACCACGCGAAAAGAATATTATGTCAACCCAACTATAGATGGGGTACTCAGATGGAGGAGCATCACATCATGTGCTCCTGACTCATATACAAGTTTGGAGAATTTTCAGCAGATATTACATGAAGTCTCAGCGCAAGAATTGACCGTGCAGTAAGATGGGTGGGTACTAAGATAAGAGAACCTCCTAGTTTCCATGGCATAAATGACTTAGAAGAATTCCTAATAAGATATGAAGATGAAGTGTTAGATAATCATAGGCTCTTATCCCTATAAATTGAACTCAAGGAAACACCTGCAATATGGTGGGGTGCACATAAAGAAACAGTTAAGGACCGGTACCAATGTAAGTGACTATTGTGCATTAAATTAGACACAGAGAAGGGGAGCAATAAGATGTATATGTATGATGTGCAGGGGACACCAGCCAAAAATTTGGAGAAATGCAGAACACTATGGAAGATGACACCACCATAGGAATGGCCTCATCACTTCATCCATATGTTGGAAGGAATTCCATAAAACTGGTATGTAGACTAGGAATTGCACAGAGGCACTACAGAATGGACAACATTATAGAAAAATTTTATTGTAACCTTCTCATTTGAACATGATAACCCCAACATGGATTCAACACTCAAACAAATAAAAGGGGTGATATTTATTGATGAACTAGAGGTTGAAATCATGACAGAGTATCAACAATAGAACATACAGGAAATCAATGAACTATTGTCATGCTATCATGTGGAAGAAGAAGAACCAGATGAAGATGACCCACACAATATTCATATTACATAAATTGAAGGAGAAAGAGAGGTGGAAGGTCCATCTTTGGAATCAGAAGTATTTGTTGCACCTATCAAAGTGAATAAAGTCAACATTGGCACAACCGATAATCCTAAAATGGAAATTATTGGAGACTATTGGGATGAGCAAATAGTGGAAAGAATAACATAGTTACTGCATGAATACCGTGACCTGTTTCCAACAACCTTTACAGAGATGAAAGGAATAGAATGATAACTAGGAGAGAAGAAGATACCTCTCAAACCTAAGGCAAGACCTGTCAGACATAGAACTTATAGAATGAACCCAGTGTATAAGCATAAATTGAAAGATGAGATTGACAGAATGTTGTAAGATGGTATCATAAAACTGATAGTGGAATCTGAATGGATAAGTCCTATGGTAGTGCAAGAAAAGAATCAAAAGGGGATAAGGAATCGTGTAGGCCTGAGGAAACTGAATGATGCTTTCCTACATGATCCTTTCCCTACCCCTTTCACAGATGAGGTCCTAGAGAATGTGGGAGGCTAGGAAGCATACTCATTTATAGATGGATTCTCAGGGTACCATAAAAAAATACGTATAAGACAACTTTTTCCATAGAATGGGGATCCTATAGTACATAGTCATGCCTTTTGGGCTGAAGAATGCACCAGCCATATTTTTAAGAGTAGTCATATCTTCCTTTAAAGAATTCATATACATCAATTATTAGACGTATATCTAGATGACTGGACTATATATAGTCTATTAAAATATCATGTGGAAGTATTAAGGATAATGTTGGAAAGATGCAGGCAATGTCAAATATCATTGAATATCAAGAAGTGCATTTTTGGGACACCTTTTGGAATATTGTTGGGACATTTAGTCTATAAATAAGGGTTACTGGTGGATCCTTCTAATATCTAAGTCATTTTTAATTTACCACCACCAAAATTAGTGCGCCAGTTGAGAGATACACTGGGACATACAAGATATTATAGAAAATTCATAAAGGGTTATTCGCAGATTACTGCGCCAATGGAAAAATTGTTGAAAAAGGACACTAGATTTCAGTGGAATGAATAATTTCAACAAGGGTTGGATACCTTAAAATAAAAAATGGTCACAACACCTATTCTAGTATTCCCATATTGGGAAAATACTTTTCATGTGCATGTCGATGCATCAGCCATAACACTTGGAGAAATTCTGGCGCAGCCAGGAGCAGGGGATTTGGACCACCCTATCACATTTGCAAGAAGGAAACTGTCAGAATCAAAGAAGAAATACAACACCATAGAAAGGGAAGGATTAGCTATGATATATGCACTTCCGAAGTTCAGACACTATTTACTAGGCAAACACTTTAAGATGTTCAAAGATCATTCTTCCCTAAACTATTTAGTCAACACGCCGGTGTTGGGGGGGGAGGATTTGTAGATGGTCATTGTTATTTAAAGAATTTGATTTTGAAGTGATAGTCAAACTAAGGAAGTTTAATGCAGGACCAGATCACCTGTCAAGGGTCACTAATGGAGAGGAACCTACCAACTTGGAAGACAACTTTCTTGATGCACAGTTGTTTTTAGTACAAATAGTTGATGAATATTTTGTTGATATCATTGAATATTTGAGTACAAGGATTGTGCCACAAGAATTTAGCACTGTGTAGAAGAAGAATCTGGTAGTCAGAGCTACATACTATCAACTGATTGTAGGACACTTATATAAAATGGGCGCAGATATCATTTTGAGAAGGCATGTAATAGAGCATGAAAGGACTAGAATTTTGGCAGAAGATCATGAGGGACTAGATGGAGAAAATTATGCAGGAAAATATACCGTGTAGAAGGTATTGTGCATAGGACTATGGTTGAAAACAATTCACAGAGATGCCAAGGAATATTGCTAGAAATGTGATGTCTGTCAGAGGGTTGGTATACCGAATAGAAGGGATGAGATTTTTCTGAGACCACAAGTAACTTTGCATGTATTTGAAAAATGGGCAATAGACTTTGTTGGGCCAATCAATCCACTAGAAAAAATGTCAGGAGAGAGATATATCATCACTGTGACATAATATTTAACAATATTGGAAGAAGAAACACCATTCAAAGACTACAACATAGAGATAACAACATGCTTCATGTTTGATCAAGTGATCACCATATTTGGATGACCATGAATTTTGATGAGTGATCCAGGTACTCACTTCATCAACAACACTATCAGGGCTATGACTAAGGAGTTTTAAGTCTATTACCAGAAGAGAACACCTTACCATCCTTAGGAAAATGGAACAGAAGAAGCCTTCAATAAGATCTGCAATGTCAATAGGGATGATTGGGATTTGAAAATACTAGAAATACTATGGGAATACATGACTACACATAAGAAGTTGGCAGGACATACACCATTTAGAATGGTGTATGGGTAGGAAGTAGTAGTACCATTAGAATTTCTGGTACCCATTATGTGCGTAGAAAAAATCACCAACATGACAGAAAGAGGCACAATGAAGGAGAAGTTGAATCAACTAATGGAGATGGAAGAGGATAGGATTCTGGAAGGATTTCATAAGGAAGTAAAGAAAGTAAGAGACAAAGCTTTGCATTATAGACATATCAAGAGGAATATTTTCAAGGACGGAGACCTAGTCTTGCTCTATGACAGTAAATTTTTTCAACATCCTGGTAAGTTTAGAATGCATTGGATAGGGCACTATGAAGTAAAGACTGTCACAGATGGGGGATCTGTACAGCTAAAGGATCTGGTAGGAACCGAACTAAAAGGAATGATCAATGGGAGTCAACTGAAACTGTATAGGGACAGTCAACCTCCTAACAATTAAAAGTTACAACGCAGTAAGACGGACATGTACATAGTGTAATATAGTAGAAGCTAGGATAGAAAAATGACAAAATGAAATAAAAAGGAGAAAAAGAAGGAAAAATAAATACAAAAACATAAAAGAAAGAAAATACAAAAATTACTGGGAAATATTGTGCGTAGAAAAAGTGGACTCAGCGCGACAAACAGAAAAATGTTCATGCACAGAAGATGGGTAACAGAAAGAAAAACAATGCACTCTAACAAAAAATCAGAGCAGAAATGCACAACGCACTTAAAAAATTTAGCACACCGAAAAAAGGACCAACGGTCAGAAAAGTGAAAAATGACGGTTACGGCAAAAAGGCACCAATTGGAAACATTTATGAAATTAAATGGAACATACTCGTAAATATTTATTGCATTAATCCCAACGAGAGAAAATTCTCCGAGAATCTTCATGACATTTATGGCACCTTCTATTTAAAGGGAAAACACAGATAGATTACAACTTATTGTGAAATTGCAAACTTGCAGCGATAGAGAGCACACAGAGCTAAAGAGAATAGACGAGTGCACAATGCGAACCAGTCGAAGCCCATTTGGAAAAAACTGAGAAATACCCACGATGAAACCACCAAATATGGGTACACCAAGCCAAACAATGAGGAAAACCTGTATCATTGTTAGAGTCTCTCATGAAACTGCAGAGTCAAAACAAGAAACCATACAGAAAGAGGAATTTTTTGATGTTGACATGATTCGCTCACCACGAGTCGAACTAGAAATCCCCATACTGGTGGAGGAATAATCACAATCTCCAACAATGACTGCCATGGAAATCGATTCACATGATAGCGTGTAGGGCCATAAAAAAAATGCAGGAAACCTACAACAACCTATGAGGGTTGAAGAATCCCAAAGAACAAATGGTGAAGCTAGTGCGCACATAGAGGCTGTGGTTAAAGTACCACCATGTGAAGCAGGTTTCATGAGACAGCGGGAAGGGTTCGTCGAAGACATAACCAGGCAGCTAGACTCGGGCACAGAGCGCATGCAAGCGAAGGTTGGGACCTCTAGCACATCGATCAGAAGAAAGGGAAAATATCCCATGGCATGATCCTTGCATAAGAAGCACTACATGACACTCATACTACTATGCATCCCAGAGGGATTATAGGCCCCACCAACATTGTTGGGTTGCGTGGAGAAGCTAAAGCATTCATACCATGATGTGGCTGACACTGGAAAATTCTCTGGATTTGTGCAACATGTATACATGGACAACATAGGCACATGACCCTTTGGTGACCCTATACTACAACCAAAACCATGGGAAACCGGCTTGGCCAACATAATCATCCTCAACTTGATGTAAATTCCTCATTTTGGGAGGGGGAAGGAAGTAAATAACTGCATCAATCATTTAATGGCAATCCTCCATGGAGGCTTCTTATGGTTGTAGGAACTAGTCTCAATCGATTTTGAGTTGATTGCATTCATCATAGGTCTGTCATCCATGGGCGAGAGTCCTGCACAATACCTGGATGAAAAAATAGAGAAAGATCTTGTTGAGGAGATGAAGAAAACCTACAGCATAGAGAGGGGCTTGTGCAGTATAATAATAAAAAGAATCAGTGATGCAACCAGGAGAATGGCCACAAATCTTATGGCCTGCAAGATGCTAAGAAAGTGTCAGAAGGAGGAAGTCCCTGCAGGGGTTTTCGCAGCTGCAACAAAATGCGCCAATAGCACCATGCTTAGTTGGGCCCCTTATCTATTGAACACATTCCTCGATGACTGCAAATACACATAGGACTTGGGGACAAACTTTCACTAATATTGGTTAATAATTCTGATAGCATTAGTTGGGTGGATGGAGCCACCATATTCTTATTTTTGTGATAGGATAAGTCATTGTCACATAGCATGGTATACCTCAATGGGGAGCACTTCAAACCCCAAGAGAATAAGTGGTAACACAAGTACCTTTGCGCGGTACTTTAGTGACATCCAGGATAACATAACAAACACATGGAGGATCACTCCAGAGGTTTTCATGCAATACCAAGGTATTACAAATTTCAAAGCCA
>ML778266.1:637436-694376 GCA_009831015.1 Picea engelmannii
ACAGACCCACCTTCTGACATCTTCATATTAAATAATCTCTTCATTAGAAATACCTTATTCGACATCGAGGGTTTTTCATACAATTTGGCCAACGCGTCCATCAAACCCTTCATTGTCTTTTCTTTCGAAATATTGAAAGCCACTGACGCTGCCAGGCTCAGCCGTATCGTTCCTAGATCCTTTCTGTCAAGAATCTCCCATTTTACGTCCTTCATGGCCACCGACTTCTTTGCTACTCCACTCAATGGTAGGAATAGATCCTTCTGATATAAATAGTCTTCCGTATGCATCTTCCATAACTGGTAGTTTTGGCCGTTAAATTTCTCAAACCTAAACTTTCCATCTTCCGACATTTCTCCCACTCGAACCAGGAACCCTCTTTTCCTGCGAGTTACCTTATGCTCTGATACCAGTTGTTAGAAAAATAGGACCTCGAAGCAATAAAATAAAACAAATGCAGAAACAAAACACAGAAGACACACAATACAAGAGAGACACAGATTTACGTGGTTCACCCAGTGTGGGCTACGTCCACCAGAGAAATTGCCAGGTCCTTCCTTTATTATTATCCAGCAAATGAAGGGATACAACCTATAGCAAAAGCCGTTGTAACTTCCTCTTCTTTCTCTCACAGTCTCCTCTCTCAGAATACAATATTCACCATCAACCATAGCCGCAATACATTTCCCTCATAAAAGAGGGTTGCCTTCTAGGGCAAAAAAAACCCTAACATAATCTCTACCATTAGATCTGCGACCTTATAATGAATGGTCCAGATTTACAATGAAATTACAATATACTTTTATAAGGCAATTTTTTCTTCAGGGGCTTCACCCCCGAACCCCCACTGGGGGCCTGCTTGCCCCCAGACCCCCCAGCTGAGGGGATAGGCCCCCCGGACCCTGCAGAGGGGGTACCCCCCCTCTGCACTCCCCTGCGTGGAAGAGTGTACATACTTTTGGGGTGTAAATACTTCATGGGGTATAAACACAGCTGAAAGTAAAAGACCTATAAATCAAGAAGATAATCAAGCTCCACAACCAACAGGCATGATGACTGGAAGATCCCAGACATTTCTAAGGAAGTGCCCAAAGGCAAGGAGGTATAAGTAGAGGGATCTAAGACATCTGCAGGCGATAGTGATGTGCCTAAAAATTCGAAGCCAAGTCAAAAGTCAGCGTAGAAAAAGAAGGGAAGTGTTCCAAAGAAAGATGCACAGATAAGAAAAAAGGACACTGCTCCAGCACAAGGAGAACAAGGAATGGGGGAGACAACTACACAAGAAATCCCCTCAAAAACTACCCCAAAGGAAACAGGGCCACCCAAGAGACCAATCATACACACAAGGTAGTCGCACAAGAAGGCCAAGGCGCACAAGAAGCTGCCAGATGACACGATTATTGAATATGATGTCAACCTAGTGGCAGAAAAAGTACATGAACTCATAGCTGAGGAGTTTGAAGATGCCCAACACCAAAGAGGTCGAATTCAAGATGATCTAGCAAACATAAGGCAAGTCCTGGAGTATATGAGAGTAGCGCACAGGCCTGAAATGGGAACATATCTATTCCCCACAACAATAGAAGCAGAGGAAAGGACCGCGTCAAGAGAGAAAGATACCATCCAAACCATAGCACGGGTGAGCCCAAACTTCCAAGTCAAATCCAACATGTTGCATATGGATGAAACCATAGCCCAGACACCACTGAAGGATCTAATGTAGGTAGAGTTGGTAATGGAAAGAATACCAACTAAGGTATTGTATAAGCTTCAGTTCAATGTCACACAATAGGTGTAGTCGCACGCAAGAACAAATGCAGTAGAATTGCAGCATACGGAGAATGGCAAGGAAGCCTTAGATCTAGTAGTCGAGTAGGTCAAAATTGAAACCGAGGAAAAAGAACGTGCAAATAGAATAGAACAGGGTCTAACAATGGTGTATAATCACATCCCTGACAATGCGCAAATAGAAGAAAGGAGTGCAGGGGAGAAGATCAACCTCATCGCACAGAAAATCGATCAATACATGCAGGAGATCGAGGAATTAAAAGAGAATCTCAACCCCATGACTCCTCCAGAGGTGAAGGAGAAAAGGAAACAGAAAGTTGTAGGTCAAATGGATGAGATGGAGAAACAAGTCAGAGCAGCAGCAGGATTTTTTGACAGAGCAGTGCAGCTTTGGTCAATGCTGGAGGAAGATGATCAGGTCCAGTAGTGGGACTAAGAGGAATAAAGGATAACCGCAGCTATCCAATACCTCAATCATAGGTAGAAGAAAATGAGTATCACAAAGTGTTTGAAATAAACACAATATATGAAGAAGTTGTAGGCAGAGTTAAAAGTAGTGGAGACGCAAAAGCAGGAAAGACACGTGCAGATGGAACCCCTTCAAGACCAAGTAGCACAGATGATCACACAATTGGAGGAGGAGAAGAGGAACATGGCGCAAACAAAAATAGAGTGTGCAAAAATGATCCAGGAGGATATCACAACGCAAGCATTAGAAGCACTCACAGAAAAGGTTGCACAGATCTAGGAAAGAGGAAGGGAACTTACAGACACGTTCCACAGCCTAGCAGAGGTTGTTCAGGGAGCGTGCATTGCCTAGGTGGCTTGGTATGATCCACATGTCAATGTTGGGGGCCTGTTGGGAATAGGCCTATTTTGAGGAAATATCTATTTTTGGAGGATAAAACCCAGTTTTGGAGAAGAACAACTCGCAGGAAAAGCAGCATGTGCAAGGGAAATCCACATGCAAAGAAGGAAAGCATGCAATGCGCGAAGGTAGTAAGAACTAACCATGTTAGGGTTAGGGTTTTGGAATGTAACGACTAATAATAATGTCAAATAGTATAAATAAGAACCTAGGAGGTCTAGGTCAGGGTTCAGAGTGTAGTTCTTTGTTAGTAGTAATTCGGGTTGTGAGTTATTGTGATACAATTTTGTAAGTTGTTGAGTTGTAGGAGAGTAAAGTAGTGAGATATTGAGGGTTAGATCATAGGCCGAGGAACCTGGTGTGATCTAGTTCGCCTCACAGAGGTTGTGGAACCTTGTTCATGATTGTACAATCAGAATTGTAGTCCACACAATGCCATTTATTGCAACAAACATAATAAAGAGCCTACGAAGCTAGATATTTTTGGACGTATCCCAGGAGGGGGTGAACCATGGTAAAACCTATGTACTGTGTGATGATTGAATGTTTGTTTAATTTATTTTAATGGTTGATCATATTTAATTCCTGTTAATGATTGGTTTACACATATGTGGTTAGTTAGATCTATTAGACTGCATGCATCAACTTCACATATGAATGGATCTTAAGAATAATAGATTGAGTAATCATTTTAAGGCCTGAGAAAGATTAATTACGATATGAGATCCCCTCTCTTTCCTTGACTACAAGCACCTGATCATTACAGTTACCCATCAAACTATCTCAGGTGAGACTGCACAGTACACTCTGTGTGATGCATTTCCTTTTGGTTTACCAAGAGGGTTGGTAGTTTTAGAGGGTTTTGTTGGAAACATGTTCAAATCTAAACCTGGGTTAGCCAAAAAGAAGATAGAAAGAGTAATAATCAACAATCATGCTTTTGAAATCTGGTTCCAATATGGAACAAACCTAAAAATAGAAAAGTGAAATGGAAATCTTTGGGTGGGAGATTTCAAAGAAAATTATTGATAGAAATTGATGATGATGTCTCATGAATTCACTATATGCACATGATACAAGTGAGATTACAGGTTTTGCCCAAAGCGATAGATGATGGATGTCAAGATGGAAAGCATGGAGAAAAAAAAAAGGCTTTATTGTGATATGAGGACCCTATAATATGCCATGATCACCTTAAAAAAGTATCGTGTTGTGGTAACATGGGCCTGAGAGATGCCTCGACGAGATAAATTTAGAGGGACACCTTGGATATAAGACATGATGAAGTATTTGAAACTCTTCTTGTGTGAGAAATACTTGGCAGGTAAGATGGATCACTCGAGGGACTGTATAGAAGAGAAGGGGATGCTTGAACCTGAGCTTAGAGGGTGAGAGACCATAAGGAAGAGGAGACTTTGATAAACTCTTGTGAATTGTTGATTGGGATCATGAGCACAGCAAGTATGCCAAGGTAAATAGTGAGCCGAGTAAACATGACAACCATATAGGTGAAAATCCTTGAATTGCATAGATAAGTATTGTTCTTAATTGTTAATTTCTCCTCTTAAATTATGGACAATGATAAAATGTTTAGCATGAAAATTGGGATTAATATACTTTTTGTTGTAAATTGTTGTAGGAATTTCATGAAATGCCAGAGTTTGAATTAGGACCAGACTATGAAGAAAATAAAGGTAATGTTGAAGCAGCTAAAAGATGGGACATGGAAGGTGTTACTAAGAAAATAACACCAAGGATGATGTTCCTTTGAAGGGGGAGGGGATTGTAACACCCCCTCTCTAAACCTCTTATTATATCTAATCAATTATGACTAATGATTTCCATGCTATGGAATGCAAACAATGTAAATGTATTAATGATCAATTATAACTTCCAACTGTTGACTGTGGGGGTGAATCCTTGAGTATTGGCCATGATACCACTAGAGGAAACCTAGAGAGGGGGTTGATTATGCCAAGATTACCCAAACTTCCTTGCTGAGATATTTTGGAATATTCAAGACTCTACTTAGTCCTAATGACAAGGAAAATTGGTTAGTGAGAAAAGGACTGGTGGTTGAGAAACCAACCACCTCAATGCATGGAGGTATGGGAATACCTAGCTAGGATATAAGAAACTATCACATAGGGGGTACCACCAAGTACCATATCACACTTCCCAAGATGAACCACGTGAAAATTGAGTTCCTTTTGACAAAATATAGGGGACAGGTCAAGAACCTTCCCCGGGATTTTTACGTGTAGGATATGCAAAAGGAAAAGGGAGAAGTATGAGCCTCCAAAAAGGGAAGAGGGAACTCTCATATAGGGGGGTCATAGAACTGATCTAGAAATCCAAGAACCCATCTTGAGATGAGAGGCTATGAGATTGATTCTAGGAAGGAATCTGATAAAACTTGAAGAGGACCGAACTAGGAATGAGAGCTATTGCAAGAGGACACACGAGTAAGCATAGGGGAAATCCTTGGTGGTATCATGTATTGGCGCAGGGGTGGCTTTTTTTCGAAGTGACAAAGCATGTAGAGCCTATGGTTGGGTGGAAAGACGAACACCCACATTCAGTTGGATGGTTAGTCACACCTTGTAACCATATAAGTATTGCTTGTTCTCTGTGTATTGGAATTTAATTGTGTGCATAGAATTTCCTGTATTTTCATTCATGGGCATGTATGCTTGTTGAAGGGAACATTGGTTGTTTCACTACAAGTCTTTGTACTTGAGTAAGTATGGAAAAAAATGAATGTTCATCATGTGAATGTTTCCATAAATAGACATGTTTGTATGACTGAGATGAATCCTTACATTATCTACAAGTCTAATGCATCATGAAATATATAAAATTATGGAATGTTTGTACAATTAGAAGAATTATACCAGTTCGAGCAAGAGCCAATGAAGGGGTCGAGATGAATGGTTGTAATATTTCCTTAAAGGTGAATATCTTATTCATAACCACGACATAAGGAAAGGGAAATACATGTCTATAGACCCTGTATTCTCCCCCTTTGCAGTGTAAATTAGTTGTGGAGGATTGAATTCTCATTTAGAGGGAAAAACAACCTTGTGATTGTTGTGAAACATGTTAAGAAATCCCAAGAAATCCTATATGGGTCAAAGAACCATAAGCCATATATTAAGTCTCTTGTAATGAATTTAAAGTCATGATAGAGGAAAATATTCACCCAAGCGATGAAAAAGAGATCCCTATGAAGAATTATTGGGGTGTGGGGTAAGAGTCAAGAAGTCTTGGTAAGATTTAGATAATACTTAGAGGAATTTCCTAAGTAGACAAGTCCTACTTCTGATTTTCCTTCAAAGGAAAACCATTTGTTTAAACAAGGAGGAATCACAGTCATTGGATTGACATAGTGAGGAAATCCTATCCCTACATCAAAGGGCATAGGAATCAAAGTGTCTAAATATAAGCTTGTAGTAGGACTCCATTGGGGAGGCTCCAAACTAATGAGGGCCATTGATTTCATCGGAGAGAGGCCCTGGGGAAATCTAGATCATTGGATATCTTATGATGAGTATCGTCAGAGGATGACAGTTGGAGTAGCCATGTATGCCTGGAGCATAGGCACTCCAATGAAAAGACTATGAGGAACAATCAGAGCCATACATTGGTGAACAACACAAAAAAAATATTCATCGTATATTGTTGTAGGAGTCGCTAAATAAGGCTAAGAGAAGAGGTGATGCCATGTTGATAAGGATGACACATGTAAGCATGTGATTGGTGGCCAGGACTGAGAGTAAACTAGGGTTGTTAATTTAGTCGAAGAGAAACCTTAGTCATTAGATCTAAGGTGGTTGGACTCCTACGGGAGGCACTCTAACAGAAGATCTGAGTCATTAATAATAGAGGGTTGTAACGAAATGAAAATCATTAATATGTTGCAAGATCTATAAGGTTCTTCGATAAGAGAAACTTCGAGGGAATATCTGGACCATTGATTTGTGGAGAGTAGAGAAGCTCCAAGAAGAGGTTTGGTTTGTCGATCTACCAATATTAGGAGGAGTCAATGTACTATTGGGATAGTTAATACTTAGTTAAGGTATTAAGAGGATGATGTGGATGATGCCACATGTCAATCCTAGAAGGTGCCATGTGGCATAGTGATTTGGCACCTATAGGTGAACCTTATGTGGGAAATGTGAATGACATGTGTTAGGTGACGATGATGCCACATGTCTAGCAGAGATTTCCACGTGTCAGGTGGCAGAATTTTCATGAATTTACCTTTTCAGAGTGGACTCTAAAGAGTTTGGAGTACAACTTTGAATAGCTCAGAGTAGGAATCCAAAGAGAAGATCTAGACATTTTATCTGTGAGTGGTGAGATGCGACAATGGTCATCGATCTACCATAAATTTGACTTAAGCTATGAGATAATGTGGTGAAGACATAATGATGTAGCCTACCAAATCGATAGTCCACATGTCCAAGGTGGTGGCAGGTGCCACCCAAGGGTTGGTTGATGGGATGAGGGTGGGTCCCATTGAGTGAAGAGGTTCATCTGATCTTCATTTCAATAATAGTCATCGGATTTTTCGGGGTTTTTCCTAGGGAAATATGGGCTGTAGAAATATGATGTATCATCATTAGAGGCAGAAGGTAGATGAACAGGGAGAATGTCTGAACGTTGATGACACAATGCGATCCATCGATTTTTCATTGGACAGGGGGATTTTCGTCGTTGATCTTCCATGAGAAGTATTCAAAAGAAAAGTGATGATGATGATGTCATGAAATATGTGGCATGCCAGCAAGGCAGACAGAGTGTCCTTAGGACGATAGGTGTTAGTTTTTTATTGGTTGACACAAGTCCAGAGAGGAAAAAAGGGATAATTGTCGATCCCATAAGAGATTTGACAAGGAGATATGGACTGTTAGACCTATACATGTCATCGTCAGAAGTGTGGGAGGTTAGTATGGTCACATTCGACCAAGAAATGTCACCGACAACTCTGGGATTCGGGGCTAATGACGATCATTGATCTGTGGAGGGAAGAGGTGGAATCTCCATCGTAGATCTCATTAGTCACATCCACACACCGTGTAAACTTTGGGAGTTGGGCATTAACCTTCACATAAATTGACATCGTCAATGTGCTATGAACCATCGATATCAAGGGCTATGAGTCGTAGGATCTAGGGAAGGTGCACTTTGGTGCATCTTCGTCGGAAATCTTGGGAAAGTGAGAGTGAACCATAGGATATGAAATCCTTACGATGACAAGAAGTGGGATAAAGGATTGGCCTATGAATCTAATGTGTCGCTGCCACATAGGATGGAATGACTAAGAAGTGTCCAGGTGGATTCCTTGTGGTAATGAGCTCATGGTTGACCCATGAAGGCCTGGGAACTTTGAGAGGCTATAAACTTTGATCCTGAGCTTATAATTGAGCATGGTTATAGTCGTTGGAAAGTTCTCGACAAGTAGGAGATGGTGGTATGACCTAGAAGAGGTTTTGGGATAGTTGAGGAAAGAGAAATTTTAGTACCGCATCCCTTAGAAGAAATTTAAGGGATTGGGTGTGTTAGAACCCATTGTTGCAACTTTGGTTTTTACTACAATTTTCAATGTTTCAAGTCACATGGTTGCAATTTACCTCATTGTTGCAACTATTCCCATTGTTGCAACCCTCATTCCTGCAATTCCCTTTTCGAATTCATTAATCTTGTCCTAATTCCTTTGGATTCCACTTGATTTGCAACCCTCCCTATTCATTTCCCTTCCCCCATTGTCTTGGATTCAACTTTGATGCATCCTTCCTTTAGTTAGAAAAACTCACCATTTTTTCCCCAAATCTCTGTCTATTTTCACTATTGCAGCTTCATTGTTGTGACTCTTATAGTTGCAACTCCGCTTGTAGCCTCATTTCATTTCACCACTTTTCTCCTTTTCCCTACACCACTGATGTTTCAACTCAAGTGCTCATGATATACTGCATCATACATGTTGTAGTCTTGTCCTTGTAACTCTCGTGCCACGACTTCTTCCCTTTAACAAGTTTCAGTCATTTCATTTTTTATTGTTGCATCTTCGTTGTTGCGACTCATGTCGCTACAACTCCTCCCACAGCTTCACTCCATTTTTTTCACTTTCCACACACACCTTTCCCCTCCATCACCTATTTTGCAATTTGTGTCCCCACCATTAGATACACTGCCAGTGTTGTTGTTTTGTTGTTGCGACTCCACTTGCAACTCACATTTTTTAGCATTGTCGTTCCTACAATTCCAGCCAACGAAACCAATAACATCATCATTGCAATTCCATATAGAACCATTGATAGGACTACATCCTACACCATCAAGACTTTGTTTGTTCTATACTCATACACCACTCAAGGTAATTTATGTCAAGTAGGAATTCTTATCTGAATTCACAATAAATACATTCTAATGGCATGTTTCTAATCATTCCTCCATAAACCGCCAAATCAGAACATCATTATTGCATTCACCACTATCATAACCACCACCATTTATTTCTACAATTATGAACTCACCACTCCATTACTCACATTACTCTGCAAAATGTGAACACTCAGATTTAACATAAGAAAGGAGACATGGGTGGATTGTTAATCTGCAAAGAGTCGATCGAAACAATGTTGTTAGAGGTTTATGAAAACATCAGATAAATATTGGGATGAGCGAGTTGTATGGAGTATGTGTTACAATTACATGGATACAGTGATGAGATCGTGCTATAATTCTCCATGAACCACACAAAAAATCACTCCATAGTTGCAAGAACACAAGTGGAAGTCACAGAGGAGACTTTGGCCAAAGTCATGGGGCTACATCTCTTAGGAGAGAGATGGTATAGCCGAAGGAATTCACAACAAAACTTCCAAGGTATTTCCTCGAACCAGAGGAAACTTTATTCAAGAAATAGATAGGCTTTGACCGTCAGGCATTACCTCATCCATGGGACGAGCAATTTGTATGGAGTATGTGTTACAATTACATGGATACAATGATGAGATTGTGCTAGAATTATCCTTGAACCACACAAAAAAATACTCCATGGTTGCAAGAACACAGGTGGAAGTCACAGAGGAGACTGTGGCCGAAGTCATGGGGCTACCTCTCTTAGGAGAGACATGGTATAGCTGAAGGACTTCACAGCCAAAAATTCCAAGGCAGTTCCTCGAACCAGAGGAAACTTTAGTCAAGAAAGAGATAGGATTCGACCGTCAGTCATTACCTCATCCATGGGAATATGAAGGTGTCTTCGCTCAGTGTTACTTCACTAGTGAAGGATGCTATGGCACAATTTATGTTCAACACATCCACCTGATTGACCGTCTATGCCATAACTGGTCGATCAATATGTCGTATTTTCTATTTAGGAAATTGTAGACAATGGAAACTCTTTACAAGGTACAACACCTCTCTACTGCAACTCCAAGATGATACAGCTTCAGGAACAAAGCAAGTTACTATAATTTCGGGCACAAAACCCAACTACTTCAATTCAAGGTGCATCTGCGGTTTCTTCAATTTGAGACAAAATAGTTACAACCGCAAGCACGGTTTTTTTTGTTGCAACTCCAAAAATAGCTCAATATCCCAGTGGTCAACGTTGTTGCTTCCAGTTGGGATCTGACGGTTGGGAAGAAATCTCCACAAGGGAAGGAGACAAAGGAAAAATAGGCCACTACAATAATCGGTTACCTATAAAGTTAGCTTACACCTGCAATTGAAAGAATCGTTGTAACCAGATGAACAACCACATTCTCATGGTTTTCCATCCACTATTTGTATAATTTTAGAATAGTAGTCATATTATATAAAATTCTCATCTCCCCAAGAGCTGAGGGGAGGAAATTATTCTGGCAATTACATTTTGTTGTTATTGTATATTTTCAAGCTACGCCAATAAAATTTTGGTTCCAAATTTATAGTTGCATGTTGATGTATTGATTGATCATGTGATTCTAGTTCTGTATCCCAGAACCTCACCTAAGGGAGTAGGGCCCCCTTCTTAGTGAGGTATTGTCTGTAAAAATAATATTAGAATTATTATTTTACTTTTGTTCGGTTTATTCTATTGTTTTCTACTTTCAATTGTTGTAATTCTAGGTTCATAACTTTATTCACATGTTGTAAACATTCTCTGGTTTGTTGTTGTTCTAGAATCATAGTTTAGTTCTCATATTTCATAATTATCTTTTAGTCTATTTTAATTCCCAATCTTCATAATAGTGTTACGATTTGTGAGTGTTTTGGTTTTCTAAGTTCAACATCTCGTAACATCACAATCGTTTTGCACTTTTCATTGCTACAACTCGTGTCTCTTCAAGTTTTGGTTATAATAGAATTCAATTATTGTGATTCATTGCTTGCACTCGACCAAGTTTTGGAGAACATTGGTCATGTTTGACCACTTTTGCGACTTCAATAGGCTGGTCGAAGACAGAGCGACCAGGCAAAGCGGAGATCGCGGGATCTCGTCCCCTTTTTGTGGGCTTTCTGGGTTTAGGGCTTATGTAACATGTATGGGATGTTGGCCCATGGGTTTACCCATGCTTAGGCCCCATTTGTAAATGTATAAATAAGTATATAGGCATTGTAAGAAGCGTCATATCTAAGTTGGATTTGTGCAATATATGTAAAGGTTGCTAAGTGTGATTAGTTTTGAAGGCTCTGTGCATACTATGTGTTGAGAACTTGTAGAGTTAAGTGAAAGTGATTGTAAGAAGGCTCTATGCTATGCCAAAATCGGGGAAGGAGGATCTGGTGAAGTGCACGCAGATCTTCTGTCCTATGCGTAGTTGGTTTTGTGGCTCTATGCATGTAAGAATATTGATAGAATATAATAAAGAAGACGAAGAGTTGGTGGATGTAGCCCCACGCTGGGGGTGAACCACGTATATCCTGTGTTGTGATTGCTTTGTGTTATTAATGTCATTTATTCTTAGTGGTGAATATTTATGTATATTAGATGCATCTGATTTAGTAGCTTAGTGCTTAATAACATGAATGAATGCTAGATCTCTTTGATGCTATGTGCTAAATTGTTAGATATGCTTAGATCTTGTTGAATACTGTGTTGATATGTAATTAGAGTTTTTACCTGTGTTGTGAATAAGGGTAAAATACTAATGACCATTAATTTCTAAGTGCTCTGTTAAGTATTGTGATCACAGATCTGTGTCCCAGCTAGGTTGTAGACACTTGAGTCCTACAACCCCCCCTTCCTCTACCTCGGGTGAGACTTCATTTGCTTCGCAGGTGTTTTCGAAAGGGCCGATAGTTAGGGTTTTGTTGGTGCATTGTTGAAGCGTTGAACCTTGGTTCTGCCCCTATGCCAACAAATGGTTCTATTGTCAGGACCTAAAACTGTGATTGTTGGGAACTAAGGAAAAGAGAAAGCTTTGTGCGTAGATCTGTTGCTATAGTGCGCAGTACTCTACTTGACTTGTAAATCTCTGTGCTAAGAATAGAAGTCTGATCTGAAGAAAAGAGGTAAGCTCTTAAAGCTTTGTGCTTTGATAAAGGTAAGATAAGTGGAAATTTTTGTTTTGAAAGAATGGATCTAGGTATGTTTGATAGATTTTGTCCGAGCCTAAAAACTAGGGAACAACTAGAAGAAAGAAGATGTGATATGAATAGACCTGATAGAAATAGTGAAAGATATGTTATTCCTATGCATAGAAATAATTTTTGTACTAACAAGTGGATGCAGGATCCTAGAAATATTTTTTTACAGGTCCATCACTGTGATCCCAGACCACAGTACAGGAATGGTTGGGGATCATTTAAGAGAAAGAGAGGATTGACTTTTTGTTATAGTTGCAAAAGACCGGGACATATTGCTAAGGAATGCCTTGGTAGAGGTCCTATTTTTATTTGTTGTAAATCTACTGGACATGAAGTTTTAGATTTCCCTAGAATGATTGCTAAATTTGAGAAGATGCACATGAGACAAGAAAATCAGGAGGAAGGTCAAGAGACTAATAATATGATAAAGAACCAAAAAGAATCAAAGGCTATATTATCGCAGATAAAAGAAACACTGAATGATCCCAGAGGCATCAGTTTACCAGAGATCTTAAAAGAGAAGCAGTGCATAGAAACAAGAATAGGAGACTTCGACATAGATTGTGTATTGGATGTAGAAACACAGGTGAAAATTATACCAGAAAGTACTTTGGAAATTTTGGAAAATCCTGCTATGATTCCTTCATCAGGAGGAATAGGATTTTTTAAAGGAAAGATGATAACCCTATGTGAAAGAATTACTCATGTACCTATGAGTTCTCATGGAACATAGACAGAAGAATAATTTGAGGTCATTAATTTTGTTGAGAACAACGCTCCTTTTTCACTTTTGTTAGGAAGGACTTGGATTGAGAGAGATCAGATCTGAAGGAAAGAAGAAGAGGAAGCTATAGAACAAAAAAAACAAGAATTAAGGGATTTCATGGCTAGGAGAATAACGCGCTTAATAGAAGAACATGAGGACAAATCGAAGAAACTGAGGGCCATAGACCTAGTTGTCAAAGTCAAAAGAATGCAAGAAGGCTTAAAGAATTTATCCATGCAGAAGAGAAAAGAACCTACTCCAGAAACAATAAAAGAAAAAGTATTACCCTCGAACCATGTGAAAGACCCTCAGCAGTGTGAATTTACTATGCTAAGAGAAGATAAGAACAATAATGGAAAGAGGAATCCAGAGACACAGATCATAGAAAAGAAAGAAAGAAAGCTCAGTAAGAAGAAAGCAAAGCTAGATAAATTACATGAGGTTCTAGAGAGGAATTCGCAGAAGGAAGGCTTGTTGAACTTGAACCTCGTCGGCATAATAGAACAACACAGACTGGAACTTTGCTACGATGAAGAAATATGACCATTGGAGGCGTATCGACCATTAGAACGATGCTCCAGAATAGCTAGAAATGCAATTATTTCTAGAAAGATCGTCGTTGGACCGTTAGGACCGTGCCATAAAGGATGGAATTGTATTGATTGAGGCATTCCTGCCCGTTGGAGGATTCCATTACTACAT
Organism: Picea engelmannii; assembly: GCA_009831015.1. NCBI lineage: Eukaryota > Viridiplantae > Streptophyta > Pinopsida > Pinales > Pinaceae > Picea > Picea engelmannii. The sequence goes on from ML778266.1 coordinate 651,143, forward strand.
TATCTATTTAACCCATCGAATGTCTTACCAGGGACACTTTTGCAAATTGTGATTATCCGAGCCCACAAAGAATTTATTTTTTTTGTATAGTGCTCATTGAGACCTCGCCACCTGTTCTGCTTACCTTGAGATTTTGTCCACCTATCCGAGACATTTAATCATGAGCATGCATGTCGGGCGACATTAGCGCAGTAGAGAAATCTGTCGAAGATATTTTGATTGACCTCATGGCAGAGAAGGTCATGTTCGTAGGAGCATAGGCCTCATTGATGAGAGGATTGCAAGCCTCCCCATCGACTGCATGTCAATCTGGGCCATCATGAACTGCGACAGAGAAACGGAGCAAGCATCACGACAACTTGGCAAAAGCGAATTTCATCCCGTCAGTCCTTCCTCACTATATCTTGCCTCTAGATGGCATGGTTAGTCATGACATCATCCTGAGGGACTTCGACTATACACTGATCACCGTGTACCTCCCGAAGGGGATACGCGCAGTTGGACCACAGTTGGGACAGATTCTGACACTAAAGATCAGTGATTTCAACTTGGGAGACCACAAGAATTATGGAATTCTCACACAACATAAGTACTTGACAAAGACAATGGGAAAGAAGTTGAAGATAATCCCCCATTCATGGACCATGGACATCGCAAGATCAACAATTCTTAACGTGATGAAGATACCACACTTTGACACACATCAAGAGGTTAATGCGTGCGTTAAACTCCTCTTGTCATGCTTCCATGGAGGTTACATATGGTTGGATAGGTGCATCACTGTAGATCCGATGTTGATCCACCAGATCACTGGATTGAGCATGCAAGGACTGGACCCTCATGATTTTTACCTAGGGAAGGCTGCAGATCGCACCCTGGTGCAGTGAATAAAGGAAACCTACAACGATGTGGAGAAAGGAAAGCTTCCATCCAAAATGGCACAATGCATCTAGCTTGCCATTTGATCGCTGGTAAGCTCGTTAGGAAAAATAAACCAATGCATGTCACGAGGTTCATCGTCGACCTCGCAGAAAAGTGCATCAAAGGGATGCAGATGAAGTGGGTGAGCTACCTTGTCAACCAGTTGGAGCAAGATTGTCGTGAAGTGCAAGACCAAGGCTACAAGTTTCACTTCAGCTGGTTGTTGATTCTCGTTGCCTTCATCACTTGGGAGATGCCAGAGGGAGAAACCTTCCATGAAGTCGAGCCGTCTGAACCATTGGTCACGAGGTTCACTACCCTCTGGTATTCGAGCGACATGGAAAAAAATGGTAGTCCAATGCGGTGTTCCACACCTACTACTTGCAGCTGAAGAGGGCCATTGAATTCTTCCCTCGCATGACGTCGAATACACTTCATAGGTTCATACCAATAGCAAATTTCTACGCAGACAGGAACTTCATTTGCATCACTGCACACAGAGACAAACACAAGGAAGAGCTCTAGTCCTATTACAAGCTCACCAAGGAAGATATGGAGGAAATAACCAAGGAATGGCATTCATAATTCCTTGTACCATCCGAACAGAAAGAACTCTCTGAACTCGACCTTATCGGAAGTCCTATAGTCACCTGGGAAGAGTATGATGGATGGGGCAATAGCAAGAAGAAGAAGAAGGAAGAAGTACAGGAAATGTGTAGTGCATTAGAGGAGACTACACCAAATTCACCTGAAGGGGGAGGAGGTGACGAAGTAGACAAAGAGGAGGACGAAGGGGAAGAAGACAAGAAGGACCAAGGTGAAGTAACACTGCCTAAATATCTCCTTACAGAGATAGAGACATCCAATAAAAGAAATGTTTCTCCAAAGAAACCCTCAATGTGAAAGACGTCACGTGCCAAAAATCCCCACTTATAGACTATACTTACGGTGGATGATATTGACCTCATCATCGCAACTGTATCAAATACTTTCGGGGAAATTTTATAGCGAAGCGAAGCCAAACATGAGACAATGTATTATAGGATCGAGGTAGAGCTCAAAGGGGTACAAGGAGCTCTTTATTCAAGCCACACAGTGTCTACTGCATCATTGTCATCATGGGGCATAGAAGTAGGAGATAAGCCTGCCCAGCTACGTTGAATAGCAGATGCAACATAGGCTCACCTTCGTCGGGTCCAGGAAGAAAAAGAGTAGACCACAGAGGCATTGAAGCAAGCAAAGGAGGAATCCCTAGAGCAGTGTGGGTTGCACAGCAAGAAAAATATGACCTCCAGGTGAATTTTGCAGAGGATAGAGAACAAGTCCAGAAGGAAAACAAACAGTTACTCACAGAGCAGATTGGAATTAAAGAAGAAGTCGCTAGAGCACTTCGCTCTGTGTCGGGCTTGGCACAGATGGAAGAGGAAACAACTGAGAGCCAAGTGGGAAAGTTTGTTGAAGCCATTCAGAAACTCCAAGCAAGAGTAGTAGAACTATAATTGCAAGCAGTGTCAAGCACTCCGTAGGAAGTGCAAGATCAGAGGGAAGAAACTACCCAGAGCACAGTCGGAAGAATCAAGGCATTGGCCTTAGAATGCAAGCAACTCAGCAATCGAAGTGCGCAGACCTATGAGAATCTTGTAGAGGACCCAAAAATAAGGACATTGGAGTCACATCTCCAGGAAGCAAAGAAAAAGCAATGACAGTACAAGCACAGTTGAAGATACTATCAGCAGCCGAGAATATGAAAAGGTCACAAGAACATCGCGTAGTTTAGCAGAATGTCCATGCCATCCAAAGTAAAGTCATGGAAGTGACCTAGAGACTTCATCTGGTACAGGACAAAGCCTGCACACTTTTTGAGGAGATCGAGGGACAAGGTGCACAGCTAGAACAAGTGGTCACCACAGTGGAATAGTGCTTGGAAGGACCTGTCATCGAGAAAGTCATTTAGGATTTCACTAAGCAGGAAGTTCTGGTGAAGAAGCAAGTCGAGGCAAATTGATCCAAGCTTGAGGACTTCGAAGCAGAGTTGCCCAGATCAGAGTGACTCGGGATAAGTCACAGGTGAGTGTTGGGGGCCTATTGGCCCTTGACCAAGTTTTGGAGAACCTTGGTCGTGTTTTACCAATTTTGGGACTTCGACAGGTTGGTCGAAGACGGAGCACCCAAGAGAAGTGAAGATCGCAGGATATTGCCCTCTTTTTTAGGGATTTTTGGGTTTCGGGATTATGTAACGGGTATGGGATGTCGGCCCATGAGTTTACCCATGTTTAGGACCCATTTGTAAATGTATAAATAAGTATCTAGGCATTGTAAGAAGCATCATATATAAGTTGGATTTGTGCAATATATGTAAAGGTTGCTAAGTGTGATTAGTTTTGAAGGCTCCGTGCATACAATGTGTTGAGAACTTGCAGAGTTAAGTGCAAGTGATTGTAAGAAGGCTCTGTGTTGTGCCAAAATCGGGGAAGGAGGATCTGGCGAAGTGCACACAGATCTTTTGTTGGTGTGTTGTTGAAGCGTTGAACCTTGGGTCTACCCCTGTGCCAAAATTCATGTTGTTGTAACTCAGTTATATTTATTTTTGTGATGCAGCTCCATTGCTTCAATTCCGCTTGCTTCTGCACTTAGTGTGTTTTTTGATTCCCTCTAGGTTTAGTCTTTCAATTTTTGGATTGATGTTATTAGATTAATATTGAATGAATGAAAACTTAATTGTTGCGACAATATAAGATGTTCATTATACGTGAGAAATTCACCAATAGATCATAGCTCAAGTTTCAATTCTCACAAGTGTGATTTTAATTCCTGCACGTGTGTTTTCAATTTCTGCAAGTGTGATCTCAATTTCCGCAAGTGTGATTTCAATCGCAAGTGTGATTTCAATTTCTGCAAGTGTGATTTTAATTTCCGCAATTGTGATTTTAATTCCTGCAAGTGTGATTTAATTTCTATGAAGAAACTTAGGCTTTAGCATAGTCTGGTGACTTAATTAAGTATTACCAATCTTTGAATTGTGACCTTAAAGTGCTACAACGCCATATCCAAAACAAAACCCTTCTTGCATATATTGTGTATGATAGTTCACATGTTCCATATGAGCCCTGGATTGATAATTAAATGTACAACTTTTCATTTTCTTACCAAGTTAATTAGAAAGTAATTGAAAGGTTGTCACTTGTCTCATGCATGTGTTTGAAAATCTCAATCACTACAACAATTTATTTCCCCACTACCACTCTCCTAGAAGGGATATCATTACTCTCTTCTTGTAATTTATATGGTTTTTTCTGCATCCCTTTTAATCCATGATATTACATGCAAATATAATATTCCATCAAAGAAAAACAAGTTTTTTGGACAACATATTGTATGCTAGTTTTTCTACATCATTTTTCATAACTCTCTTCTCACCTTTTGTGTTTGTGCCAAGGATGCAAGTTGGAATTCTCAGTTACACTTGATACAAATACACTAATAAATTCAAATTATTAAGAAAACATAAACATAAAATAAATCATGTTTGCTTATTAATGACCATGTATTATGAAATAGTTAAAATATCTTGAATTCTAGTAATAAATATGATCCAAATCAACTAGATATACATTCTAAGAAGTTCAAATCACATGTGCATTTGTTTTTCCTCATTTTTCCAATATTTTGAAAACATTCTTCCATCCCTCCCTCCCTCCCTCCATATATTTTAGGTAACCAAATGGTAAAATAACCAATAAAGAAAGGCTAGAGGAATTGTGGAGAAAGGCTCCTTGCAAGATGACTTGCAAACAAATTCTTACAATAGGGGCATAGAGAGATAGAAGGATGCATAACAACAGTGTTTAACATGAATATCCTTGAAGGTTTAACTAATGACTGGAATTCTAGATTACCAATATCAAGGGCCAATATTCAAGAGCAACAAAGCTATAGCCACCCAGAAACATTTATGGATGGGTAGAATTTTCTAATCTCGTGTAATTAACTTCTACTCATTTTAAGTATAAAATTCAAATTCTTGCATATGGATACAATGGTGTCTTAGTAGCCTCGGATTGTAGAGTGTAAATCTTATGATAATGAAAACAACTGAGAAATTTTGAAGACGGTCAGTAAAGGTCCCTAATTTATCGAGAACATCATAGAATGCATTTTCATAAGAGAAACCTGTATTAAACTATTATTGCATAATATTAACAATGTCAAAAATAATCTTGCACGTATGATAAAAGAATCCTATCATCATTGATCATATTCTCTTAAATATTCAAAATCAATGTCAAAATATAATGAGGCCTAACCTATAGATAGTAAGAAAAACTTCAGGAATTGTTCCAATGTATGACCTAATTATGTATGGAAAATACTTGACATTTTTCACAACAATGACATAATTTAAAATAATATAAGGAAATGGTGATATCCTTAAGAGAGAAACATCTTGAAACTGATGGAACCAATTTTGCTCTCCTTCTAGCCTTGTCACAGTAGCTTTTTTATGCCATCTTTCAAGACATTTTTGCATCAAAAGAAGTATCTTTGATTCACAAATAATAGTCACCCTTGTGAACATCTCTACCTATCTTTAGCATGTAAAAAAACACAGTGAATCTTGAATTGATCGAATTATATTTAAATGTAAATAAAAAATATTAGTTGGAACCATACTTGTATCCAATTATGAAAAAGTGACCTAATGAAGTAAGGTAAAGACATGCATATGTTGGTCCCTATCATTACTACGAGGAATGAAAATATTATTCCTCCTAACCACATTGAAGGTGTCAATGGTATAAAGAAAATAGGAAACAAGCATATGGATGAAATAAGCACAAACACAAGAGTGTGTGTGCTAAAATTCAACACCTCCCAATCCAAAACTGGTATAATCACTTACCAAAACAATGAAGGATGTTAATGAATACTTCAATATGGAGAACACAAAACAATCGTTCACCCATTTTAAAAGGTCAATTGTTGAGACCTCTTGAAAACTTATGAAGGTAGAGTGCTTATAACAACCATTTATGTTGTCCTTCTAGAGTAAATTCAAATTTGAAGCTAGGGTTTCATTGTGAGCAAGGTAGGAGGAAAAATGTGTTGCAATATTGAGAGGGGGGATGAATCAGTATGAGCACTTATTATCACTTTTTAACCACAATATGTAATCATTAACATCATCAACCATATATCATCAATATATCATTAGCAGTTCAAATCAACAGAGCATAATAGGCATCCACAGAAACATGGTACACTAGAATTTACATGGAAACCCAAATGGGAGAAACCACATAATGTTTTTATTATATATCAAAAGAATACATTCATTAGAAGAACCAAATTCCAAATTCTATAGATACAACTTGTAGTAGGCTATGACCCCCTATTTACAGGCTCCAACCTGAGGGAAACTACAACTCCCTAAATTCCTTGGCTCCAACCAGAAGGAGGCTATAACCATCTGATTCTTAGGATCCAAGTTGAAGGAAGCTCCAACTCCCTGATTTCTCTGATGCCAAACGAAAGGAGGCTACAACCCCCTTTTCTTTCCCCATCCTATCACCCTGAAATATAAATGTAGACCCAATGTCACTACCACAATCACTACCACTATATTTTCCACTGTCACATCAACATGTCACTGCAACCTGTACCATCAACATGTACTATACCAAAACCTGTACCATATCATTCACCAATTGTGTACCAACATGCATCAATCATGTACCATGGGATATGACAAATTTAGATACCAAAACATCAATGATGAGTAGCTAATCATGTACCATGTACTAGAGCATGAATCACATATAATATCAACATCATATGTCAATCATGTATAGACTTGAACCATATCATCAATGAATTATCTCAAAGAACCCAAGCATGTACCTCATGCATATGCCACCATACATCAAGTGTATACCTCAACCATACATCCACATCTCAAATTTGAACCATAACAGTCATATCATAACTAGATACAAGAATATACCTCTATCAACCATGTAGCCAAGATGTACCTCAATCATGTGTCAAACCAACCATGCTTCAAGCATGTTTCATACAACAAGCACATAAACATACCAGTACCTATGTATCTAACTTGATACATAGTAGATATGACCCATAGGATTAATTATGACTTAAGGGACTTGGTACTAGCATTACCCCCAAATTTATCTTGTCCTTGTGGGACTAATACATCATGTCACGCAGGGCCTTGCATGACAAGCCCTAAGAAACTTGTGGGGATTCCTCACAGGACACTAGTGGTTTGACCTACGGGGGTCAACCAAATTAGGGTTTCCTCAGCAAACTTCACTCTCCTCTGCAACCCTAAAATTCTCGCACATCTCACTCGTCACTTCCTCATATTTAACCGTTGCAAACTTTCCAAATAGATCTCTAGTTCACTATAAGATGTTCAATAGAATAAGTGAGTGAATGTATTTTTGAATGACTCCTTGAGGTGTATTTATACTTTTTTTTGGTAACCTCTTTCCTTAATATTAGGGGCTTCTTAACTTTCTTGTTACAACCACTTTACCCTTTCATTAAATACTTGTAACTAACTAGGGGCTTCTTGACCATTCTTCGGGGCTTCTAACTTTACAAGGCCATAACTCCTCAACCATGGGGAACCACGTGATGTACCACCCATCACTGAAAATGGAATGACAAGGACTATCCATCCATGAGTGAGTTACTTGCATTCACATTGTCCTTCATGACCTTTTTCCTCAATCAACTACAGGTTCCATAACTATACCTTTGGGTCTACCATACTTCTTCAAGGGTTGACATCAATGAAAACCAATATTTCAACAATATCCCCCTTTGGAATTGATGGAAACATTGATGGCATGGTAACACTCATGCTCCCCCTCTACCCATCACTCCCCTTGACTTCTTCAAGCATATGTTCTTTCTCTTCGTTTCCATGCATTCATTCTTTCTCTCCCCCTTTGGCATCAATGGAAAAGGTTAATCATCCTTGGGGATACTCCCCCTATCTACAATCCTCTTCTTTCTCTTCATGGTGCTTCCTCGTGTAAATCTCTTATGTATATGAAAATTATTTAAAAGATTCTTTACTTGGATTCTTCATGTCTTTTTTTTCTCTCCCCCTATCTTATTTTGTCATATGTCATGTGAATCATTGTGGGGAATAAAATACTCCTGCAATTTTTTTTCGAAGATACTAAAATCTCTCCCTCGGAAGAGGTTTGGTGAAGATATATTCCATCATCTCTTTTGTCCCAATGTACTCTAGCTTGATGTTCTTCTCTGTAACCTTTTTCCTATAGAAAGTGAAACTTGATCAGAATGTGCTTCATCTTGAAATGCATTACTGGATTCTTGGAGATACTAATAGAATTTTTGTTATCATAGAGTATCAGAATAGGCTCATCATATTCCACCTATATATCCTTCAAGGTCTTCTTCATCCAGAGAACCTAAGTGTAACATGCTACTATTGCAATATATTATGCTTATGTTGTGGACACAGATATTGATGATTGTTTCTTGATTAACCATGATACCAGACACTCACCCAAGTAGAAGGGTGCTCCACTTGTACATATTATATCATCAATGTTTCCTTCTCAATATACATTTGTGTAGGATACCAAAGATAGATCATTCCCTTTTAGATACCATAATAAAAAATCTTTTGTTTCCTTGAGATATCAAAATATTATTTTTACTTCCATGACATGTGTTTCTTTTGGTGTTGCTTGAAATTTCACAACCTGTTCAACTGCTTGAATCGCATCCAGTCTCGATGTTTTCACATAGATTAAGTTTCTATTCATAGATATGTAGAGTCTCTGATCCGCATCCTTATATTCATCTTTCTTACTTAACTTGCAACCGATCTGCATAGGAGTACTCATGGGTTTACAATATTCCATTCCAAACTTCTTTAGCATTTCTCTTATATACTTGGCCTAAGAGATGAAAATACCTTTATCACTCTGACATATCTGTAATCCCAAAAATAAATTCAACTCATTGATAAAAGACATTTCTAACTCATTCTACATATCTTTGGCAAACTTTTGACTCCTCCTGCCATCATCACTTCTGAAGATAATGTCATCTACATAAACTTCAATTATCAATATATTTTCTCGATCCACTTTTATGTCGAGATTGTTGTCGACATTTCCCTTCCTGAATCCTTGTTTCTATAGATACAAGTCCAGTCTTGAATACCATGTTCTAGGGGCATGTTTAATTTAGTATAGTGATTTCTTCAACCCACATACATAATCTTCCTTTTATGATAGTAGAAACCCTTCAGGTTGTTCGATGCATACTTCTTCTTCTAACTCTTCGTTCAGAAAGGATGATTTTATATCCATATGTACACTTTGATTATTTTGGAACATGCATAGGCTAAGATCAATATGATAGCTTCCATCCTGGAAAATGGGGAAAAGGTCTCTTCAAAATCTGCACCTTTGATCTAAGTGTATCCCTTGCAAACTAACATTTCTTTGTTTCTGGTTACCTGTCCATCCATGTTCAGTTTGTTTCAGAAGACCCACTTTGTACCAATCACATTCTTGTTCTTAGGTCTTGGAACAAGTTCCCATGTGCCATTCTTCTCTATCTAATCCAATTCTTCATCCATAGCCTTGATCTAGTGTTCATCCTTGTTGGATTCTTCAAAACTGTTTGGTTCAACTATGGATAACAATGTTAGGTGTTGTTGTTATGATGAGATTATTATTCTTCAAGTTTCAACTCATGCATATTTATTCCCAATAATATATTCTAGTGGATTATTTTTCTGTACCTATCAACTAGGTGTCTTAGGAGGTATTTGTTTCTCATCTTCTCCTTGTTCTGCTTCTGGCTGCTCTTCTTCTTCTTTTTTATCTTCCTTGACATATTTCTCTTCTAAGTCTTTTCTTCCTTCTTTTCCCTTTCGTACATATGTCTCATCAATCATTACATTGATGCTTACCACGATTATGTTGAGTCTTGGACTGAAGCATTTATATTCTTTTCTTTTTCTTGAATACACAACTAGTATTCCTTTGTCAACTCAGGAGTTAAACTTCCCAAGCCTATCATATTCTCTTTTGATATAACATTTTCTTCCAAACACTATGAAATGATTCACATTTTTTGGTATTCCTTTCCATAGCTCATAAGGAGTCTTACAACTATTACTTCTCAGCATTTCTTTGATGTGAACTTTTGTATGAACTACCTGTTCCCAAAATATGTCACTCAACGTGGAATATTTCAACATGGTTCTAGCCATTTCCTGTATTGTTTTTTTCTTTCTTTAGACCACTCCATTTTGTTGAGGTGTCCTAGATGCCGAGAGTTGTCTCTTTATTCCATGTTCACCACAAAAGTCCATGAATTCCTTTTATGTAAACTCTCCTCCATTGTCTGATCTCAAACACTTGATTTTTAGATCCATCTTAGTCTCAACCATTTCTTTGTATACTTTGAAGTGTTCAAATGCCTCTGAATTCTTCCTAAGAAAGAAAACCACATTCATTCTTGTATAGTCATCAACCATTATCATAAAGTAATTTTCTCCATTTAATCTCGTCGTTCTTATAGGTCCGCATAGATCAGTGTGTACAATATCTAATGGTTTTGTCATGGAGTACTCTTTTGACTTGAATTTGGTCCTAGTTTGTTTTCCATGTCGACAATGTTCACATAGAGTATTTGTTGACTTTGAGATCTCATGAATTTCTTTCACTACTTTCTTTTTGGTGATTTTGACAAGGTTATCAAATTTTATGTAACCCATCCTTTTGTTCTAGAGCCAACTTTCATTTTCTTTTCCTAAGCAACATTTTCCCCTTTCAATAGAATTCAGACATATATGTTGTTTGGGGTTCTTCTAGTTGCAGCCACCAATTTTCCTAATCCTTCTTTTCTTATCTCACATTTTTCCTAGTCAAACAAAATTTTGTGTCCTTGATCACACATTTGACTGACACTTAGAAGATCATGCTTCATATATTTGACCAGTAGAACATTTTCTACTTTGGAATCTTTGCTTCCAAGATTGATTGTGCCTCTACCTATGATTTTGGTTGAGTTGTCATTTCCAAATGAAACCGATCTATATTGTTCCTTATTCAGTGTCAGAAACCTATTCTTGTCACTTTTCATATGCTTTGAACAATCGTTGTCAACATACCATCCACTTTTCTTGTGTTGCGATTGTAGAGAAAGTGAGAATTATTCAGTGTTGAATTGATCCTGCCTTCTTCTCCATATCCTCTGTGGTTCTTGTTTATGATCGTTCATATTCTTCTTTGGTTCCTTTGGAGGAACAGTCAGTCTACAATCTTTGGCCATGTTTCCAAACTTATTGCATTTGTAACATTCTACTTCATTACTCAATTATCCAAAACTGTTGTAGTGTATGTTAAATGTTTCATTAGGCCTTATTGGATAACTATTATTTGAGTAGCCTTCATAGTTACTTCTGTTCTTGGAATGCGCTCTACAATTTGCAGCTTTTTGACCAAAATTGTTGCAAGAATAACATAAACTAAGAAAAATAGTTTGATACCTGGATGTAGGGGATATTCTAAATGGTGTTGCTCTTCTGAAGCCTTGTTCTTCTTGAGATGTTGTTGAGTGTTGATTTTGTGTTCTGAATCTTCTAGGTGGTCCAGTTCCTCTATGATTTTCTTCTTGGGTTCTTCTTGGACCTATGATAGTTTCTGCATAGCTTCTTTGTTCTGCTTCCTATTTTTTCGTCTTAGAGCTCAAATATTTCTCGGTCTACATCTAGTTGTACCCTAGTCTTGACCTATCATAGTATGGATTTTGACTATTGATGATCTCATCCAAAATTTTGGTGCTATTATGTTGCATATCATTCCTCTGGAGATATTTTCTTAAGGTGATTATGTCTGCTTCCAAGCCTTCAATTGTCTTCTCCTTTTCTTCGAACTGATTTCTAAGTGTTTCTTCAATCCCTTTTCCTTATTCTACCTGGATTTTTAAATTTGTGATTATATATTTGACTTCTTCTTAATTGAAATTTTGAGATCCTTATTTCTTCTTTAACTCTTCCTTGAGTAACTTGATTTTCTTTCTCTCTTTCCCTAGTTCTTCTAAGGCACTGATTAATTCTTCTCTGAGATCAACTTATCATTCTTCTTTAAAATATTCAGAATTGTGTTCTACTTGCATGATGAGTACTCTTTATGAATCATTTTCACTATAATCATCCTCGTCTGATGAAGAGTTGTCTTCCTTTGAGTAGAATTTTTTCTTGAAGAATTTATTTTTGTTCCTTCTCTTGTCTCCCTTTTGATTTATCTTTTTCTTTTTAGGATCTTCTTCTTCATCACTACCTTTATTCTTAGCATAAGTACATTTAGAAGAAAAATGACCAATACCACCAAAATTAAAACATTTCAATGGAAGCATACATTTGTACTTTCTAATTCCTCTTTTTAACTTCCTTATGAAGATTTCCACTTCTTCATCTTCCTCTGAATCATCACTTCAACTATAATCTAGTTTTGAATTTTAATTGCTCTTCTTCTTCGTCTTCTTAGATTCTTTGAAAGTTGGTTCCTTCGTGACTTGATTCTCTTGTTCTATCCTCATTTCATAAGCATTGAATATTCCATGTAGTTCATCCATGCTCAAATTGTCAAGATCGATTCTTTATTCCAAGGATGATATCTTAGGATCAAATCTCATAGGTAGTCTTAGAACCTTTTGAATGACCATTGATTCATCAAATTATTCTCCCATTCCTCTAATAGTGTTCATTATTTCATCAACTCTTAGAAAGTAGGTTGTAATGTATTCATCTTCCTTCATCTTTAGTTTCTCAAACTTAGCTCTAAGGGTTTGAATCTTAGCTCCCTTGACTTTGGTATCCCCTTCATAAATATTTTGAATTTTTTCCCAAAAATCCTTTGTGGTCTTGTAATGCATAAGTTTGACAAATATTGAATCATCCAAACTGCTCGGAATGGTTCCTTTATCCTTTGAATTTTTTTCATTGAGTTTCTTTATATCTTTGTTAGTTGGGAGAGTGGTTGGTTCTTCATATCCATCTACTACTGACTGCCAAACATCAAATCCATGTGCCTATAAAAATGTTTGCATCCTTTTATTCCAAAATGCATAAATCTTTCCATCAAACCTTGGTGCTCCAATATTAGTGTATTCCATGATCTCCTTCCAGTGGTTAAATTGTTTCTTGAAGGACCTGTTCTGATACCAATTGTTGGAATAATAAGCAGGGGGTGAATCAATATAAGAACTTATTATCACTTTTTAACCACAATATGCAATCATTAACATCATCATCAGTATATCATCAATATATCATGAGAAGTATAAATCAACAAAGCATAATAGGCATCCACATAAACATAATACACCATAATTTATGTGGAAACCCAAATGGGAGAAAACCACAAAATGATTTTCTTATATATCAAAAGAATACATTCATTGGAAGCACCAACTTCCCAATTCTCCAACTACAACTAGAAGGAGGATACGACCCCCTATTTACAGGATCCAACCTGAAGGAAGATACAACTCCTTGAATCCTCTAGCTCCAACCAGAAGGAGGCTCCAACCTGAAGGAATATACAACTCCCTGAGTTCTCTGGCACCAATGAGAAGGAGACTATGACCCCCTTTCCTTGCCCCATCTCATCACCCTGAAATATAAATGTAGACCAATTGTCACTACCAAAATACTGCCATTTTCACATCAACCTATCATTATATCCAACTTGTCACTACAACATCTACCATCAACATGTACTATACCAAAACATGTACCATATCATTCACCAATTGTTTACCAACATGCATCAATCATGTACCATAATATATGCCAAATGTAGATACCAAAAAATAAATGATGAGTATCTAATCATGTACCATGTACTAGATCATCAATCACATATAAGATAAACAACATATACCATAGCATCAATCATGTATAGACATGAACCGTATCATCAATGAATTGTCTCAAAGAACCCAAGCATGTACCTCATGCATATGCCACCATACATCCACATATCAAAGTTGAACCATAAAATTCATATCATAACCAGATACAAGAATATACCTCTATCGACCATGTAGCCAAGATGTACCTCAATCATGTGTTAAACCAACCATACCTCGAGCATGTATCATACAACAAGCACATAAACATACTAGTACCTTTGTAGCTGACATGATACACAGTAGATATGAATTATAGGATTACTTCTGAATTCAGGGATCTGGTACTAGCATTACCCCCAATTTTTTCTTGTCCTCGCAAGACTAAGACATCCTCTCATGTGGGGCCTTGCGTGACGATCCCTAAGAAACCCACAAGGATACCTCGCAGGACACTAGTGTTCTGACCCACATGGGTCAACCAAATTAAGGTTTCCTCAACAAAATTCTCTCTCCTATACAACCTAAAAAATCCCACACTTATCACTCGTTGCTACCTCATATTTCACTGTCATAAAATTTCCAAATAGATCACTAGTTCACTAGAATATGTTTAATAGAATAAGTGAGTGAATGTAATTTTGAATGACTCCTTGAGGTGTATTTATACATTTTTTGGGTAACCTCTTTCCTTAATATTAGGGGATTCTTAACTTTCTTGTTACAACCACTTTACCCTTTAATTAAAGACTTGTAACTAACTAGGGGCTTCTTGACCATTCTTTGGGGTTTATAACTTCACAAGGCCATAAATCCTCAACCGTGAGGAACCACGCAATGCACCACCTATCACCAAAAACAACATGATGATGACTATCCATCCATGAGTGAGTTACCTACATTAACACTTTCCTTCATGAAATGTTTCCTCGATCAACTATGGGTTCCATAACTATACCTTTGCATCTACCAGAATTCTTCAAGGGTTGACATCAATGACAACCAATATTTCAAGAAAAAGTGGAAAAAATAAGGTGGATTTGGAAGTGATTCGGTTGAGTTATTATAACAACCATCTCTATTGTTATCGTAAATAAGATTCGAATTTGTAGCCAGTGCTTTGCTATGAGCAGGAGAGGAGGAAATTTTTTAAAAAGATGAGGCGGATTCAGAAGTGATTCAGAATTTCCCTGCCTTTACATTTCACTACCCTTCCCTAATCACTAGAGTGTTCCACCCCAATACCAATATTGGTCCCTAATATTAACCCCCCATCCACCACTTAATACACCTCAATGTATTGTTTTAGATTTCATCCCTTTTTTAACCTCCTTTATGAATGGATGTGTTAATGTATTGTCTACTTATTGAAATCCTCATTCTAGTGAGTCAAGTTAAATATTACAAGGCTTCACGGGATGAAATCAATATTTTCATTCAGGAAGATAAATTTAGTGACCAAGTCAAGAAAGACTGCATTTCCAAAATTTTGTAACTAACAGAGATGAGCATGAAGTTATCCACACTATATAAGGAAAATTTTATTTGGAAAGAGTAGCAAGGTAAGGTGCAAGGCCACTTGAATTACATCAAGAAAATATGGAAAAGTCAAGGTCAAGAGGATCACCATATCAAGCTACTAAGTAAGACTGAACTATATGGGATGGAACATGCCACCAATTACTGGGATAGAATTCCAAATGAGTCACATAAATAGATTGAGGATGAGTGGTTGTCCTGCATTAAAATTTTGGATCTAATAGAAGATATTATTGTACGGTGCAAGATTTCCTAGATTTCAGTCCACCTAAAGGATTCCATCCAACTACTAAAGTGTTGAAGCAATTTGAGGAGGACACATAGAAGCATGAAGCAAAGGTTAGGATTATTTCCTCTTTGGAGCATGGTCATCTCTAGAATTTCTTGACAATTGAAGTTAGAAGTGTGACTTTGTTGGAGCTTTTTATTCCTAAAATAGAAAAATATATCAAGAGATTTGAGTGGAATATCCCATTTTTAGATTACCTAAGGAGAAGCATGTATTTCACCATATTATCTTATGTAATGATTTATTCACTTAATGGGAAAATACGATGAGGAAAATGTAAAAGATCCATTGTGTGGTTCTCCTGAAGTTTAGTTTGAGAAACACTTTGCATGGTTAATTTTTGCATGTAAATTTTTATTCTATAAATATGTAAATAGAATACTTAGAAATGGATTTTGGATTTGAGGGTGTGTTGAATAATTGTTACTAATAATTATTTTGAATTTAATTAAAAATAATTTTCATGAATCTAGAGACTCATTGTGGATCGATTTTATCTGTGGACCATTCTGCTATTGATTGATTACTCATACGTGATATGAATTGGATTTGAATAAGATAAATTGGATATGGAATAGGATATACCATGATCGACACTAGTAATATCTGAGGCTATGGATGATGAAGGAGACTAACTTGTTGGCATGAAGGGCCCCATGCCAACACAATCGATTTCTTCCCTTGTATTTAATCAAACAATAAGGCAATATCATAAGATGTAAGGTTAAGGAAGAGTATTATAGTTAAAGAAAAAAATTGATGTAAGAAAAAAATGAACTCTCATAGACCTTATCCCCTATGTACAAAAGATATTAAAAAAAGGAGGAGGATAAATGAGCTTGGGGGAATCTGAAGGATTGGGGATGCTTAACCTTCCATTTATCTCCCCAGCTCAACTTGCCTCATATATGTTGGATATTTGAGATGGATAAAGGGTTCTTTGTCTAAGAAGGAAGATGAATGTTTCCCATATTTCATTGAGGAACATAGAGCTTAACCAGAGTGCATGTAACCTACCCATTGATGCATAGTAAAATTCCATTCGAAGTCAATTGAACGTTGGTTTTTCCATTTGGGTTTCCTGGGTAAATCATGTATGAATGTGTGTCTTTTCTTTTCATCTGTTGAGTATTCTATTGTGTTAGATAATTTGGTGGTTTATTGAGTTATTGGTCGCATTCTAATGGATTCTCTATGCATAGCTTACCTATGTTGAGTATTTAATAAGCTAAGTGTTTAGTATTTTTTTTTTTTGGAGGTTTGTTTGCACAATATAATGGTTTAATGGAGAATTCCCACCTCAATAGATTTTTGTTCTCCGCCATTGAGTGATTCCAAATTTAGGAAATCAATGGTTCCCACTCCAGATTTACTTGGAGGTTGTTAATTTTGTTTTTAATAGTTGTTGGGGGGATTTCTCTCACTCCTTGAGTCAAAGTTGTTGTCGGGTGAGTGTTTCATCCTCTTCAGGGATCATATCTTCTCTCTAGTCAACGTCCTACTTGATAGCACATGTTTTTCTTTTCGCGCAACCCATACTCAATATATCCAAGTTGTTGTACATCTTTCCTTTTCCCATAAATCATTGGTCGACTTAGTTTTAGAGCTACCTACACATTTTTCCTTTTCCCATATAATATATACAAACCGTACTCAACATTTTAGAGTTGTCTTGGAATTTTTCCCTTTCCCATAGACTGTATATAGATCGTACTCAACATTTTAGAGTTGCATGGGCATCTTCCCTTTTCCCATAGACTATATACATACCGTACTCAATGTTTTGGAGTTACCTGGGTGTTTTTCTTTTTCCCGTAGTGTTGATGTTTTGGTAGTTGTGGGAGGTATTAACCTCCAAGTGTAAAACTTGTACCTAGAATAGAATATTCTGGAGGTAAGAGAGTCATTAAATAGATGTGTGAAAACCCTATAAGAGAAGTCGACCTAAAGAGAATAATAATAAAGTATTAAAAGGCTCTTGAAAGTGAGTCGACCCCACATGAAAAGACACCTTAGCAGACTAGTATAAATAGAGGCTAGGTGCTCCTCATTTGTACATACTCTCACTCAATAAAAGGAGGGCACAAGTTTGAAGGGAAACAATTGAAATTGTAGTAGAAGGAGGCACAAGTATGGAGAGGGTGGTGTATCAGTTGTCATGGTGTAATCTCATTATTTATGGTATCTCTCTTGTATGGTTCTCTTGGTAAAGATACACTTCTATTAGAAGAGGTGCATTCTCTAGGTATTGTGTTTCCACTGCAACAATGGTGTTTCTGGTTAGGGTTTATCTGTTGGTTCCAGTTTCTACTTTCCAGAATCATTATATCTAAGAAGATGTTAGTGTGATTGGGGATGGCATAATGAATGCCTATGGTTGGGTGATAATGATGTGACATTGTCTATGGTTAAATGAGCATATCAACATTTTAACATGGTATCAGAGTTATTTTCCTTCGTAATAGCCTAACTGATGGAAGGAAGATCCTCATTTTCCCCCCTTGTCAAGCTCGTTGAGCACTTACTAAACCCACCAAGAAGGTCACCTTAGTAGGGAACATCTTTTCCCCGGATCAGATCTACAATTTTCTGAAGTTGAGAAATTAGGTTTTTCTCATAAAACCCTAGGTCTGCAGTACCAGTTATGGTTATAGTACCAATTCCAGTTGTAGTTCCAGTAGCTTCGTGCCAGTTGTAGTTCTAGTTTCTTTTTTCTAGTTTCTTTGTGCTAGTTTCTTTGTGTCAGTTGCTTTGCACCAGTTGCAGTGCTAGTTGCAACACCAGTTGCAATACCTGTTGTAGTAAGAGTTTATGTGAAGTGTTGTCCCTAAATTTTAGTTGTATTAGTGAGCCCTACCCTAGCGCATCTCCAACTACCTTCATATTGAAAGTTGGATCACTTTGAAGTTTTAGGATTTGTCGTTGATCCAAGGGATCAAATAATGCTAAAAAATCAAAGTGTTCAAAATTTCTCGAAAATGGTTTCATTGTGTAGATCCCGTCCTCACGATCCCAACGCAAATTGAACGGGCTCAAATAGAGTATGTATGGAAAATATATGGTGTTTTGTCTGTTTTCCCAAACATGCAAAATTTGTTGATTTACAGTATGTACAAGCTAACGTGGCAACTGAATGTATAGTCCATACAACCATACAAATGACATGGCAAGGACACTTGGCAGGGTGACTAGATTGCTGATGTGGTAAGGTGATTTGGCAAGTGATGACGTGGACCAATCAATGGTCAACACATGGGATGATGGTGGTGACTGTGCTTTTGAGGTGGACCTATTGCAAGGTGCCACGTGGAACCCCATTTCTATGCAAAATTTTTGGTTTAGTTCTATGAGGCTTGAACCCGCAACCGCCGAGAAAGGGGAAAAGACTTCGCATAGGTTAGGCCAACATCCCACCTACTAGTTGTTACTTAAACTTTGTTGGTGTCGAATCTATTTCAATTTGCATGACGGTTCATTTTGGCAGAAAAAGGGTCGAGGCTTAGCCCCATATCGTGATCACATAACTTTTAATTATGCAATGTGTCCTGGAATGCGTATTATATGGGGTTCGGCCGACGGGTGCAGGGAGTTATCCGAGCACATGGCCACATGGCCCATGCGGTCGAGACCTCCGGGGTGATGTGATAAGTTTTAACTAACAATGTGACAATTTCTCCCATGCATTAGGAATCACGCCAGGCCCAGGTTTGAATGTGCGTGAGCCAGGTTTTGGCATTCTGTGTGCATTTTGGAGAGCAGAGACAACAACATTGGGGAAAATCTTCCAGTAAGAGTATTTTTCTCATTTTTTGGCCGAACCGGGTGCAGAAAGAGCCCAGATATGGGGTTTTGGACATTCTGGAGCCATTGGAGCCATCTATTTTTCATTCTGAGCATTGTAAAGAACCGTATTAACACTTTTGAGCATATAATGAAAATGATCTATTGGAATCTAGACCAAGAGATGTAGCCCAAGAAAGGGGTGAATTCCTTTATCATTTTGTTGTGTTATGTGCTTATTTTGATGGGTGTTTATGATTGTTTTTGTTGTTAATTTTAAGTAAAAACTCAATAATTTCATGTGATTACAAATTGATCCAATTTCCCAAGACCCATATGTTATCCACTTGCATTTTTTATAAACAAACATTTTCATATCAATTTGGTATCAGAGAAAAGGTTTTTGAAGGTTGGATTTGTTTGCAAGTGTTTTGTTTTCTTATGCTTACAAGGTTGAAGATCACAAGAGGAGAAGGAAAACTTGTGGAGCCAAGTTCTCAACTTTCAAGAAGGATGAAAATTCAATCACCTCAAGTTTCAAGGAGACATTCATCAAGTATGGCTCATGAGGAGAGTCATGAAATTCCTACTTTAAAAGAGGAAACTTTCAGAAAAGCCTTTTATGATATGACAAAAATGGTGAAAGTTTTATTTTAGGAGAGGAATGCAAGGTTACAAGGACAAATCTCAAATCCTCCAAAAGGAAATGAAGATAATGGTGATAAAACCTCAAAAGGAAATGGAGGAAATGGTGACACTCCACCTCCTTCACCTACATCTTCCACTTCTTCTACCATTTCACAACCACCTCCAAATTTTCCAAAAGAACATGGTAAAACTCCTCCACAAACTCCTTTTCTTAAGCTTGATATTAAGTTTGAATTTCCTATGTACAATGGAGAGGTAAATGTCGAGAAATTGGATAGTTGGATTCCTCAAATTGAAGTGTATTGTAGGATAAAGAGAATCCAGGATGATGAAACTAAGATTCAACTTGCTTCTCTTATATTGGAAGGTGCAACACTCATTTGGTGGGAATCCAAAACTCAAGAGGACATGAAGAAACATGGTAAAGTTTTATCCTCTTGGAATGATTTTATTGTTGCAATTAAAAAGGAATTTTCTCCATTAGCATACATGCAGAAAGCTATCATGGATTGGCAAAACTTTGGGAAATCTAAAGGGAAAAATGTGCAAAGATACACTAAATAATTTAGGAGAATAGATTTGATTTTGGGTATAGATTTATATTCTCAAGAAACTTTACTCAAATACATTGGAGGATTGCATAGCTACTTGAGACACACAATTACCATGTTTAACCCTACAAATATAGATGAAGTTTGTGTACAAGAAACTCATTTAGAAGGAAGATGTAAGAATGATCCTCAAGAGGGAAACAAGAAGCCATTTTATAATGGAGATAAAGGAAAGGGGAAATTCAAAGGAAAAGGAAGGAAGAATGCTTCAGTCAAGAAAGAAGGAGAAAAATTCACATGTAAACATTGTTCAAAAGATGGCCATGATGAAGACCATTGTTGGAAACTTCATCCTGAAATGAGACCCAAAAAGTTCAACAAAAAAGGGAAACCAAAGACTATTTCAACTACACAACATGCTTTAGGATTTGATTTTGGAGATGAAACAAAAATCACAACCATGGTTTTTCAAGGTAAGGACTCTATTGCCAGTACTAGTTCTTCATGTAGTAGCTTCAATGAAACTCAACATGAAAAAGAAAGAATAGAGATTTTCTACATAAGGTTTATTTCAAAGCATACCAAGACAGATACTCTATTTGATGTTGGTTCACAAGCAAACCTCATTTCTGAAGACACTATCAAGAAACTAAAATTGGAAACTACTCCTCATCCTAAACTATATCCTTTAGGTTGGATATGTGACAATGCAAAATTGCATGTGACAAAAAGATGTAAACTCATATTTTCCATCACTGCAAACTTTATAGATGAGGTAGAGCTTGATGTCATTCCTTTGGATATAAGTGGTATTGTTTTAGGAAGCCCATATTTATATTATAGGAGAGACATCTTTCATCGTCATGAGAACAAATATCATTTGTTTAAAAATGGAGTTGAGTACATTATTAGATCACATACCAAGAAGTTTAATTTGTCACTTGTAAATGTTGGACACATGATGAGATTAGTCATTGCTAGTAATAATTTTGTACTCTTGATGATCAAACCCAAAGACAATGTTGAAAAAGAAGCTTTCCAAGGATGTGATGCAAAGTTAAAATCTGATTTATATGAGGTTGTTCAAAATATGATGAGATGTTTCAGGAGCCAAAAGGATTGCCTCCTAAAAGAGGTATCCAACATGAGATCCAATTGCAGTAATATTGTCCTCTTCCAAACATTGGCATGTATAGGATGTCAGTCATGGAGAATGTTGAAATAAAAAAACAAATACAAGAGTTGCTTGACAAAGGGGTTATCATGCCAAGCACATCGCCATGTGGGTCACCAATTGTTTTGGTACCAAATAAATATGGTACATGGAGCATGTGTGTATATTTCAAAGCCTTGAACAAGATTACGATAAAGAATTGTTACCCTCTTCCTCGAATTGATGACTTGCTTGATCAATTGGAAGATGTTGTGTATTTCACTAAGTTGGAATTGAGGAGTGGTTATCATCAGATTAGGATTGTTGAAGGAGACACATGGAAGACAACTTTCAAAACAAAGCAAGGTTTGTATGAATGGATGGTTATGTCATTTGGGCTTTGTAATGCTCCTACAACATTCATGAGATTTATGAATGATGTTTTAAGGTCTTTTCTTGATGATTGTGTAATTGTCTACTTGGATGACATATTTATATTTAGAAAATCTCATGAAGAACATATTAGGCATTTGAAATAAGTCTTAGATGTCTTGAAGAAAGAAAATTTGTTTTTAAATATGTCTAAATGTGAGTTTGGAAAGACCTCATTAGTTTACTTGGGACATGTTGTTGGAGGGGGGAAATTGAAGATAGATCCCTCAAAGGTCAAAGTCATTTTAGATTGGCCCAGGCCCAACAATGCAATAGAGGTTAGAATCTTTTTGGGAGAAACCCAATATTGGAGAAATTTTATTTCTAACTTTTCCTCCATTGCAGCTCCATTACATGTCGTGACAATCATTAAATAGGTTTTCCAATGGTGAGGCAAGCAACAAAAATATTTTGATGCATTGAAGGAGAGAATTAGTTCATCTCTAGTTCTTGCACTTCCTGATTTAAGAAAACCATTTGAGATACAAATAGATGCAAGTAACTATGCCATGGGAGAAATCTTGTTGCAACATGGTAATCCCATATGTTTTCATTCTAAAAATTTTAATGGTGCAGTAGTTAATTATCCTACATATGACAAGGAATTGTATGGATTGGTGCAAAGTGTGAAAAATTGGAAACATTATTTGTTAGGAAAAGAAACTATTATCCACATTGATCATCAACCTTTGCAATACTTGCAATAACAGACTAAGCTACAACAAACAAGGCATTTCAGATGGATGGGCTTCTTGCAGCAATTCCACTTGGTGATAAGATATACGAAAGTCATTTATAACAAGGTTGGTGATATGCTTTCTAGGCCTATTATTAGTGTGTCAATTATCCTTAAGAATAATGCTATCATGCATGAGATATATGTTGAACAATATGCTTTAGATGCTGATTTTAAAGATGTATATGCAACTTTGTGTCAAGCTAACCAAGTAGAGGAATTGGAATACCATGTGCACGATAAAATTTTGTATCATATTGGCAAGCTATGTATTCCATAGGGTGAAAGGTCAACATCATAAGGGAAGCACATTCTTCTCTTATTTTTGGCGACTTTGGTGTAGGCAAGACAGTGGCTAATCTACAAAAGTATTGTTATTGGCCTAAAATGAATGTAAGTGTATCACGATATGTAAGAGGGTGTTCTTTATGTGCTACAAGTAAGCCTAGAAACATAAAATTAGGATTGTATACCCCACTTCCAGTTCCTTCTCATCCTTAGGAAAAAATTTCCATGGTATTTATAGGAGGATTACTTATGTCATAAAAGAGTCATGATTATATTTATGTCGTGGTTGATCATTTCAGAAAAATGTGAATTTTAATACCTTGTAAGAAGCAGGTTACAACTGAAAAAATGGAAGAAATGTTCTTTCAACATGTATGGGTACATTTTGGGTTTCCAAAATCCATTATTTCTTATCGAGATTCTCGATTTCTTGGGAATTTTTGGTCAAGCTTATGGGAACTCATAGACACCAAGTTGAAAAAGAGCACAACATTTCATCCACAAACTGATGGTCAAACAGAAGTGGTGAATAGAACATTAGTAAATCTTCTTCATGGTTATTGTAGCAAACATCCTAATCTTTGGGATGAGCACCTACACTACATTCAACATGATTATAACTGAGATAAGCATTCTTTGACTCAAACATCTCCATTTGAGGCATGTTTTGGTTATTTTCCAAAATCTCCTTTAGATTTTATCTTTGGGAAGGATGTTGCTATTGATGGTCATTATGACATTGATAGAGCAAATATGTTCATTGAATAAATTCAATTGGTGCATCAAATGGTACAAGAGCAGTTGGAAAAGAGCCAAGCCAAGTATAAGACAAGACATGACAAGCATCATGATGATCATAGTTTCCAAGTAAGAGATGAAGTTTGGATTTACATTTGCAAAGAGAGGCTTAAAGGAGAAGGTAAAAAGATGAAACCAATCAGATATGGACCTTTTAAGATTCTTGAAAAAATTGGTAACAATGCCTTCTGTTTGAATTTGCCTCCTTATATGCAAATGTATGCAGTTGTTAATGTTGAGAATTTGAGATTATATGAGCCTCCTTTGATTGATGATCAAGGAGAGAATGTTCATATTCCTTCAATAGATGACTTCTTGCCAGAATATCTTTTAGAATTGCAACAGGATCCCATCCTTGATAGAAAGACAACAACTTTTAAACGAGGGAATGTGGAGTACCTTCATGTTGGTATCAAAGGAAAAAATCCAAGAAAAGATAAATGGATTGAGGTTGGAAGGGTGAGGGAACTATACCCTCATCTATAGGTTGACTGAAATAGTCTTTTGGAGGTCCAAAAGCTTCCCAATGGGGAGGAGTGATCTAGGGGATAAAAAAATGCTCAAAAATCAAAGTGTTTGAAATTGCTCAAAAATGGTTTCATTCTGTAGATATCATCCTTACGATCCCAATGCAAGTTGAATGGGATAAAATGGAGTCTGTATGGAAAATATATGATGTTCTATCTATTTTCCCAAACAAGAAAAAAATGTTGACTGTACAATCCGTACATGATGACGTGGCATCTGACTGTACAGTCCATATAGTTGTATAGATGATGTAGCAAGGACACTTGGTAGGGTGACTAGACTGTTGACATGGCAGGGTGATTTGGCAGGTGATGATGTGGACCAATCATTGGTCGACACATGGCATGGTGGTGTTGACTATGCTTTTGAGATGGACCTATTGGAAGGTGCCAGGTGGCACCCCCTTACTATGTAAAATGTTTGGTTTAGTTCCATGGGGGTCAAACCCATGACCTCTGAGAAATGGGAAAATACTTTGCATAGGTAGGGCCACCAACCCACTTACCAGTTGTTAGTTAACCTTTATTGGCGTCGAATCTATTTGAATTTGCATGACGATTCATTTTGGAGGAAAAAAGGGCCGGGGATTAGTCCCACGTAGTGAGAATCATGCTAGGGCTAGGTTTGAACGTGCGTGAGCCAGGTTTTGGCATTCCAGGTGCATTTTGGAGATCAGAGACAATAACATTGGGGAAAATCTTCCAGGAAGGGTATTTTTCTCATTTTTGGCCAAACCAAGTGCAGAAAGAGGCCAGATAGGGGTTTTTGGACATTCTGGAGCCATTGGAGCCATCTACTTTGCATTTTGAGCATTGTAAAGCACTGCATTAAATTTTTTTAGCATATAATGAAAATGATCCATTAGAAGTTGGACTAGGAGATGTATCCCAAGAGAGGGGTGAATCCTTTATCATTTTGTTGTGTTATGTGCTTATTTTGATGGTTGTTTATGACTGTTTCTGCTATTTATTTTAAGTAAAAACTCAATAATTTCACTTGCTTTCAAATTGATCTAATTTCCCAAGAAAGATACATTATCCACTTGCAATTTTTATACACAAACCTTCTCATTTTTAGATAAGTCATTGCTTACTACTATTTTCCACTCCTGCTAGACTTATGTAGTTGTATATGTTTAAACTGTATCACTATCTTGAGGGTGTTTTCAAGAGAAGGGATATTTTTTTCAAGCAAAAATCGTAGATCTAGAGGGATCTCAGATCCAACACATTTAGAGGAACAACACACTCTAGGTTTGATTGTTTTTATATGCCTCTATCTATTATGGATTTATTGTGATATTATGAACATCTAGTTGTATTTTGATCCATTGAATTTATTATTATCATACTAACCTTTGGTCAAAGTTAAATTTATAAACTGACTCTAGTCAAAGTATTATATTGATTAAGGTTTAGATTTTCGAGTTTACTTGCATTATATTCTCTAACTCATATTTTTTTCAAGAAAGAATATTGTCTTAGTACAAGGTACAAGATAGAGAGAATACTTGTCATGTTGAGTGAAGGAGACTCAAAAGAAAAGAAAAAACACTCATTCTTGAAGATAAGACTCCAAGTTCTAGGTTTGATTGATTAAATTGATAAGTTTCCAATTTGCACATATCAAGTTTGATAATTGCTACATTACAAGTAAACACTATAGTTGTGACAACAATCTTTGAAAGGTTTTATTACTGCTAGATACAATCATTACTTGGTAGCATGTGAACACAATTGATATAAATGCTTATTGTACTTGTTTGCAAGATAAACTAACATATCCTCTAGGAGATATTTCTTGTTTTGCTGAATCCAGGAAGGTTACAAGTGATAGATCTAAGAAGGAGTTATTATGATGATTATTCTCGTTATTATTTTTATTATTAGAAGAGTATTATTCTTGTCTGTTGTTTTCCCTCATTGTTGATCTTGTTTCGGGTAGGTTATAGGTGATAAATTTAAGGGAAGCTATAGTGGCGCTTATAGGAGGCAACAGATTAAATGGTCTCTAGATTGAGACATGGATCAGACTATCCAAATAACAAGTTGTATACACGACCACATACATCCATGTACTGAAGAAAAAGAGGATGAAGAAAGGTACTTTTGTGAGATACATAGTATCTCATATGGAGATTGATTATAAGGATCATAAATCTCCAAATATGACCGAACAAATCCCTCTAGTTCAGTTGATCACTCTTCAGATCATCAGGAAGAGATAGTAGAGCCAGAAGGGCCTACCCAGAAATCGTTGAAGTAACCAGGAAGAGACCATCGTGGTCCTATGACACTTTGCATGATGCAAATTTATATAAATTTGATGAGCAATATCATGAGGAGCATATGGCTCCACCAGTGGTGATGCAGGTGACCCCACCAAATATCATCTTAGAAGGAGCTAGACGTAGAGGGAGTCAAGCTTCATAGGGATCATGGAGACTTAGAGTGAGCATGATCTCAGAGTGATTCAGTGGCTTAGAGACTTTCATTCAGAAAGTATTCGTCCTCATATTCAGATGGGAGAGAGAGACGACTTCCAGGACTGATAGACAGGTGCCATGAGTTGAGGAGACTAGATCGAAGCTTCAGAGTATTCGAGGAGATATTAGACCTCCTGGGAATATTCCCTTGTTTCAGTAATAGAAGAGGGAGTCGGTCAGAAGTACTGAGATATGGATTTTTCCTTAGTTCTGAGACCAGAAGGGAATTCATTGGTGACTTAAAGATCAAACATGTTGTTGATGGAAGCATATAGATGTACATAGTCTGATTTTTGGCTAGAGGATTATCCCAGCAAGAGGGAGAATATTATGTTGAGATACTTGCTCCAGTAGTCAGAAAAAGTGTACACAGAGCAGCCACAAGGTACATGATAAGGAGTCTGATGTCTGCAGATTGAAGAAAACTTTGTACGGGCTTAAGCATGCACCTAGGGCATGATAATCCAAATCAGACAGTTTCTCGATGAGCTTGGGCTTTACCAAGAGTACAGCAGATTCCAACCTTTATTACAAGGTTGTGGATTGTGGACCAATGATATTATTTTTATATGTGGATGACTTGTTTCTAACATGTGTTGAGAATCTCGTTGATGAATGTAAGAAGACACTTGATTCAGAGTTCGAGATGAAGGAACTAGGTATAATGAATTACTTTTTGAGTCTGGAGGTATGACAGAGACCGAATGTGATTTTCCTTAATCAAGGAAAGTATCTAGTGGAGATCCTGAAGAGATTTGGGATGATGGATTGTAAGGCCATGCCTACCCTGATGTGACAAATTTGAATTTGTTGTGTGATGCTTCTTCAGATATAGTGGAGGCCACCATGTATAGATAGTTGGTTGGTTTGTTGATGTACCTAATGAACACAAGACTGGATATATGTTTTGTGGTGAAAAAATTGATTCAGTATATGGTTGAGCCAAGACATGTTCACTTAGTTGTGACAAAACATTTGTTGAGATACTTGAAGGGTAAAATGGATTATGAACTCAAGTATGATGTAGATTGTGATATTAGACTGCATGGGTACACATATTCAGATTGGGTCGGTAGTGTTGTAGACTGGAAGAGTACATTTGGATGTTGTTTAAGTCTGGGATCGGGTATGATCTCATAGTTCAGCATAAAGAAGTCCAGTGTATCTCTCAGTAGGGATGAGGTAGAGTACATAGCATCGTGTTCAGCTAGAAGTGAAGTAGTGTGGCTTCGGAAATTTCTAGATGGTTTGTTTGATCTTGAGTTAGAGGTGACTTGCATCTAGTGCAACAACCAGAGTTGTGTGAAGCTTTCGGAGAACCCAATGTTTCATGACAAGTCAAATCCTAATATGGGTCTAGCGACTAGGCAGAGCTTTGACACCCTAAAAGATAGAAAAGGTTATATTCTACCCCAAACCACACACAAACTTATGATAATTAAGGGAAGATAAATAATATAGAAATGTGTACCTTAAATCATTACACCTGATGTCGATCCCTTCTGATTGTTTTCTTTTCCAAGACTGCAGGCCTCCTCCCAAAGATGGCCTGAAACCATACTTACATAACAAACTAGGACAACATATACTTAATTATAAATATTATCTAAGAAATTAGTTATTCATGAAAAGATTCATAAACATAAAAACATAGACATAAGATATGGGACAAGAAATTTTCTCTTTTATTAATAACAAAATTGAAGGTTACAACCTGAAATTTGTTGGCATCGCTCCACAAACCTCACCCAGGTTCCTCTACTATGTCTCCAAGTGAACTATTCCCAATATTATCTTCACCACCAAAATGTCAATACAAGGGTAACAGATGGATGGTATAAGGAAGATGGATGGAAGGGAATGTTGAGAATAAAACTCAGAGAAAAATGTAGAAGGCTTGGGGAACAAGGGAGAAACTTTGGGAGAGTTTTCTTGCCTCTAGTTTGATATCTCCAAATGACCCCCCTAGGGCCATTTTTATATGAGAAAAATATGGTTTATTCATTTCCAGAAGGGATATGGGAGGTAATATGGTTGAAAAAACTAAGATCGCCTATAAACTTCGCCGGAAAGAGCATATTTTATATTTTTTTGTCACTTTTTAGAGTACACACTTGCTTTTAGTTGTGCAACAAGTCTATGCACATGGGATTTTAGGTATGCAAATAGCGTATGCACACACTCTACATATGAAACAGGTCACATATGCGATACAAAAAATTATTTTTTGAGAATAATTCCATTAAAATGGGTTGGTAGATGTATGAATGAGTAGGTCGACATCAAGGATGCATAGAAGTAGCATTTTGAGTTATAACAGATGACCCCTAATGTGTGAGGTCAAAACAGAAATAGGTGGTTGAAATAAATTACAACATATTTAATAAAGTGGGAAACCATTAGATTCGAGTAAACCCAAGCGATTATCCATGAGCGCGTCATCTGCAATAAGATAATAATGATCACTGAGGTGAGCATTCCCATGCTCGGGATAAACTAAGTATGGTTACCAATGAAGTACACTACATATCCATATCATAGATATAGTAATCATGGTTACATGACCAATGTGTATGCCAATATAAAGTGTAGATGCAAAAAATACAAAGTGGATCTACATCTCAAAATCAAAATAAGATATACAATGTCATAGGAAATCTTCAGGAGGCATTAATGCCTATGGCTGGAGATGAAAGCTTCATAACTCGAGAAATAGCTTCAAGATATTCAAAACTCAGGTAGGAGTATAATAGGAGTGTATGAATCACTACTCAGAGGTCTTCGACATGCCATCATAGAAATACTAGAGGAACTTGGTCATCAGGCACCAAACTTCATTGATTTTGAATGTGAACTTGACAAGAATCTCGGGATGGCCGACTCATGAAGGTCAAGAGACTTATTGCAGAATGGCCGAATCAAGTTGTAAGACTTCCCCTTGGACAAGAGAGCAATAGATGAAAAGACTTGGGAATCATGTTATTGACATAAGTTTGTGGCATAGGAGGCACCACAAACTCTCGATATGTTTGGAAGAGTAACCAAATGGAGCAGGAAACAACTCTATGTAACAATAACAACTTCCTAAGGCCATACTAGATCCTAATGCTTGCAGAACAAATAGAAGGATGTGCTCTATCCAAGGGTGACTAGATTGCTTCCAACAAAAGAGAATGTTTCCCCATCCCCTCTTTTTGGAATATTTGATTTTTTTGTCTTTTTCACGTATTTAACGAGCTTGAAAAATAAAAAAATAATGCTATGCTACAGAGAGGAACGAGTGTCTTGGGAAAGAAAACTGGTTAAAAGCACATTGAACATACTAATGCTCATTGCAAGAAGACATGTGCAAGATAAGGACACTCAGGAAAATTCCACCAAGGGTCAAAGTGTCAGATCGCAAGGGAAAAAATGCTACAAGGCTTGCACCTAAGGAATGCTCTAAAGGTTCAATAATATAAACATGAAGTCGAAATTAGGCCAAAGACGCAAGGATGAGACACATGATGTGATTAGAGCATGACATAATGAGACTCCTTCCATTAATGTTTTACGAGCCCAGAGAAGGTAATATCGATGGTTTTTCACTTTTAGAGAGTCTGGAAAACACTAAAATAAAACTTCGGAGTGATCTTTTTTGTAAGATTAGTCTCTAGGGCCCGAAAAAGTATAAAATAATACCAAGGAGAACTCTTTTGGTCATTGGGGACAGAGTATTCCTTTTTCGTACTTAGTCCATTTGGTCCAGAAATGGGTTAAAATTATACTGAAAGGACATCTCTTCAAAGCCATTTTAAGGAGTGTGATAGAGACAAGATCAATCAACTACATTTTCAATTTTAACTAGTTTGAAAAGATCTTAAATATGTACTCACCACCTTTTTCATAATTTAGTCCCCTGAGCCCAAAAAAGTATAAAACATAACTTAGGAGAACTCTCCCGACGAGACATGTCTCCTGAGGAGTACCTGTTTCCTGGGTAATCTATTGGTCAGAAAAAGGGTTAAAATTATGCCAAATAGATATTCTTTTTGGACCAATTAACGAGTGTGAATGGAACAAGGTCACTCGGCAATCTTTTCTTATTTAGGGAGTCGGAAAAGGGATTAAAGAAGACTCCAAGGGGTTTCATTTTTCGTAAGTAATCTCCAAGGCCTGAAAAAGAGATAAACCAAAACTAGGGAGAATGGTCTTTTTTCACAAATTTAGTCCCTTGGACCTGAAAAAGGGCTAAACTTATTCTTGAGAATACTCTCCTAGCGAATCACAGCTTCGAGGGCACAGCTTTTTCATAAAAATAGCCATCCAGACTTAAAAAGGGGTAAACTATTGTCGAAAAAATGTGCCTTCAAATTTCACTTTGACGAGCATGAAGGGAAACAAGATCGATCAACAATATTTTCAATTTTAGAGAGTCTGAAAAGGACTTAAAGAAGACTCCAGGGGGATCATTTTCTTAAGTAATCTGAATGAGGATGAAAAGGATAAATAATCCTCGTTATATGTCACTTTGAAAGTTTAAGAAAGCTTGAAAGACAACAAACCATGCTCTTAGGGATTCCCTCGGGTATAGGCTAGAAAAAGATGAATAAGAATGAGGCTTCAACACAAAGTCATGGAGGGACTAAAACGACTCCCGATCCTATAGGAAACTCATAGAATGGATGTCGAAATGCAAGACAAGGATCTACCTAGGGCATCCATGGAGGGAAAGGCTATACCACCTAATTATGACACTTCTAAAGCAACATAGAAGGTTCCATGTTGCACTTCAATGGGGTTGATCCTATGGCAAAGTGGAAATCGTCAGTAGAATGCAAAATACAAGGCAGTGAAAACCTATCTCAAATGCAAATGGATAAATCACAACTTTGTCATAAGATCAAAAAAGCAGTACCCAATCATCAAACAATACCAAATCCAAAGGAACAAGAAGTTTAAAGGAACAAAATATCACCAAGAAGAATCATAACATCCATCGGGTGACAAAAGAGAATAAATAATGGTCAAAGTAGGTCAAAACTAGCTCAAAAATATATAAATAGGAGTAAAAAGAGTCATTTTTACCATTACACTTTGAAAATTGTCAAAAATAACAAAAAACCCTCTTCCTTCAAATCAACATAAGGGGAGCATCATTGGATGAAATCAACTCATTCTTGGGCCAAGTAAGTAATCTTTCCCTTTTCCTGCAATTTCATTCATTCATTTCATGCCTTAGATGGATTTGGGTTCCGCGCGCTCTCAAAAATTGGCTCGACTGTGCATGTACATATGTTTTTCACAGTCAGCGCATGTATGTATGCTAGATGAGATACTATCAACATGCGTACATACACGATTGATACCAAAAAAGGGTGTGTACATGCTTCAAAAGTTTGAAAAAAAGAGAAGCACTAACTCCAAAAATGTTTCACATGACTCGGGATGTATGTTCGTTGGAAGGAAAGAGAACATGAGAATGTTGATCAAATGGTAAAGGACAACCCAATGGCAATGGAAACAATAAAACAATGCAGGTTATGGAAATATTTCCAATGTCCCCTTATGAGAGCTCAACCACAACTTTTAAACCATCTGGTAGAATATTGGAATCTAGATGCAGAAGATTTCATGATAGAGGGTCGATCATTAACACCCACCACTAAAGACCTATACTTATTGACCAGTCTCTCTAGGAGGGGAGAACTGGTAAACTTGGATACATTCCCTCCCAAGCCATACCATATAGCCCACTACATAGATATGTATTGCAAGGCCGGCACAAAGAAGATAGGGTCTCAAGTTTTGATATAGAAGATCAAAAACCTGAGTTTGAGGGTGGTACTATATATGATTGGGTAGATGATAGGGTTCACTACTCTACACCAGGCTTCATGAGCCCAGATGCATTGTGTTGTGCAATTTCTACAACCAATTATCTTCGATTGGAGCACCAAGATGCTCAATTACATGAAAATTTAGTTGATAGAGTGTAAGTTGAGACAGAGGAGGAACTTAAAATTTGGAACAGTGTTGTGCACATTCTTCTTTGAAAGAGTGCCAGAGTGATTCCTAGGGAGGGTGTGCGGGGGCACATAGCTTCCTTTCGAACACTGTGAAGATGGGCTATTTTGATGTCATGCCAAGGAGGCCAAGGAGTATGTGAGGCATATGAAGAGAAGTTCTTTGAGTGGTGGAAACGCCAGATTCCATCCATCAAGGAATACCCATATGTGGGTATCATTTTCCTGAGGGACCAATATGTGCGTATTCCCCCTAGTGCAACACGTGGCAACATAGGCACTTTCTCATAAATTTTTAAATTTTAAATTTTTGATTTTATAAAAGAAAAGAAAACATGTTTTTGGTAATGCCACAATACTAACTTCCAACTTGTTATGTACATATGTGGGGAAAGTATGACCAATAGACTTCCCTCATACTCAACGTCATCTGCGAGAGAAGATCCAACCAGGAGGATTCTTAGCAGAGGAAAGGCCATCATCAGTAGAGGATGAGAGGGTCCTAAGGCAGGTAGAGAAGAACATGGCATCCCTCACCCATGGTGTGCCCCTCGAGAAGATCGAGGATATGCCGCCATTCATAGACTCACGTAGTTGTCTATTATACTAGGGCCAATAGCCCTAGAGATTAGAGTAGATTTGCAAATTATGTGTGCCAAGGGCACCTTTTTGTGTATCCCATATGTATTGAGGGATTAATCCCAATGACGTATTATTGACACTTTTGAGGCCTATGGCCGACATTTTAAGGAGTTTGAAAATATCTTAAATATGTACTCACCACCTTTTTCGTAATTTAGTCCCCTGAGCCCAAAAAAGTATAAAACATAACTTAGGAGAACTCTCCCTACGAGACATGTCTCCTGAGGTGTAGTTTTTTTCTGGGTAATCTATTGGCCGGAAAAAGGGTTAAACTTATGCCAAATAGATATTCTTTTCGGACCAATTAGCGAGTGTGAAAATAACAAGGTCACTCGACAATATTTTCTTATTTAGGGAGTTTGAAAAGGGATTAAAGACGACTCCAAGGGGTTTCCTTTTTCGTAAGTAATCTCCAAGGCCTGAAAAAGAGATAAACCAAAACCAGGGAGAATGGCCTTTTTTCACAAATTTAGTCCCTTGGACCTGAAAAAGGGTTAAACTTATGCCTGAGAATACTCTCCTAGCGAATCGCAACTCCTAAGGCATATCTTTTTCGTAAAAATAACCATCCAAACTGAAAAAGGGGTAAACTATCGCCGAAAATATTTTCCTTCAAATTTCACTTTGACGAGTGTGAAGGGAAACAAGATTGATCGACAATATTTTTAGTTTTAGAGAGTCTGAAAAGGGCTTAAATAAGACTCTAGGGGGATCATTTTCTTAAGTAATCTAAACGAGGATGAAAAGGATAAATAATCCTCGTTAGATGTCACTTTGAAAGTTTAAGAAAACTTGAAATACAACAAACCATGCTCTTAGGGAGTCCCTCGGGTATAGGCTAGAAAAAAATGAATAAGAATAAAGATTCAACACAAAGTCATGGAGGGACTAAAATGATTCCTGAGCCTATAGGAAACTCATAGAATGGATGCCGAAATGAAATACAAGGATCTACCTAGGGAATCCATGGAGGGAAAGGCTCTACCACCTAATTACAACACTTCTAAAGAAACATAGAAGGTTCCATGTCGCACTTCAATGGGGTTGATCCTATGGCAAAATGGAAATCGTCGATAGAATGCAAAATACAAGGCAGTGAAAACCTATCTTAAATGCAAATGGATAAATCACATCTTCGTCACAAGATCGAAAAAGTAGTACCCATTCATCAAATAATACCAAATCCAAAGGAACAAGAAGTTTAAAGGAACAAAAGATCACCAAGAAGAATCATAACATCCATCGGGTGACGAAAGAGAATAAATAATGGTCAAAGTAGCTCAAAACTGACTCAAAAATCTATAAATAGGAGTAAAAAGAGTCATTTTTACCATTACACCTTGAAAATTGTCAAAAATAACAAAAAATCCTCTTCCTTCAAATCAACATTTGGGGAGCATCATTGGACGAAATCAACTTATTCTTGGGCCAAGTAAGTAATTTTTCCCTTTTCCTGCAATTTCATTCATTCATTTCATGCCATAGATGGATTTAGGGTCCGCGCGCTCTCAAAAATTGGCTCGACTGTGCGTGTACATGTGTTTTTCACAGTTAGCGCGTGCATTTACGCTACCTGAGATACTATCAACAAGCGTACGTACACGACTGATACCAAAAAAGGGGGTGTACATGCTTCAAAAGTTGGAAAAAAAGAGAAGCACTAACTCCAAGAATGTTTGACATGACTCGGGATGTATGTTCGTTGGAGGGAAAGAGAACATGATAATGTTGATCAAATGGTCAAGGAAAACCCAATGGCAGTGTGTTGGCAGGCAACTCACTTTTTCTCATCACCTATAAGCTGCCTACACCTGTGTCTTGCAAACATCAAGTTTTTTGTCGCATTTTTCAAATAGATGACACTTTTATTTCTGCGACATCTGCAAATTTGTCTTCATTAAGTTTTCACGACTGTAAGCGTGAAAACTTCCCCTTTTGAGGTCACATTTCGATCACTATCTGAACTGTCATGATCTTTTTATCGATATTTACTATGGCACTTACCTTTTGTTTATCGTTATGTGGCTGAAAGGACTTTTAAACTATGCTCATTGGACATTTTTATATTGATTGCATAACTTGATTTTATTGAGTTTGTAAGGCTTTGAGCATTTGGATTTACATTTTTATGACATGCCTTATCATTGGTTCTATGAAAATTCATAGGGGTTTGATTAAGTTTTTATATATATGATATAATCCTTATGTTAATTTTTTTTATAAATTTTGGCTTGTCAACTATTATGAATTCGTTTGGCACATTGGTTAAACATTTATACATAGCGCATGGCTAACATTTGGTGTTGGTTTAGCGTTGAATGTCGATGGTTTAAAAACTATACTCTAAATTTGATTTGGCGCGTTGGCATAACACTTACCATTTGATTCTTTGGTTGGACAAACGATATGGTTTTTTGAGCTATAATTGTTTGAACAGATGTGTAAATCGGCGGTTGTACTTTACCATAACTATCATGCATGGCAGTGAATGACTCCACCACCCTCGCATGCGTGCATTAACACTTACCCCCTTTTTTCTCGTTCATTGTTGTTAGACCTAATAGCTCTGCTCTTGTTCGAACCCTTCCCTTACCATGCATTCAACTCCATGGCACCAGTCGTGCGAGTTGAACCCAATGG
This sequence comes from Picea engelmannii, assembly GCA_009831015.1. Classification (NCBI taxonomy): domain Eukaryota; kingdom Viridiplantae; phylum Streptophyta; class Pinopsida; order Pinales; family Pinaceae; genus Picea; species Picea engelmannii. The sequence continues at coordinate 687,514 of ML778266.1, forward strand.
AAAACAGGCCCTGTTGATGTTTGATAATGATCGCCAAGATTTGGAAGACAATGGATGGCTTACCTTCGTGGAATGTTTCGAGGGTTTTAACCTTTGCGTGGCTCGACAGTTTGCCATGACCTTCGATGGCTATCGAGCCAAGGTCGGCAACATACAATTGGAAATTGATGAATAGTTTATCAGTCTTGCTACGGGTTTGCCTGTCACTGGACAACGATGGTCCAAGAATTGCAAAGTCGAAGAGGTCCCGTGGACACTGCTCTTTCAATCATGCAAAATCACTTCCTGTGATAAAGGTTTTCCCATAACTATGCTCAAACAACGTTGGCATGATTTATTGATGATAATCAAGAAATTTGTGACCTGCGAAGGTCACTACAGGTTTGTGTTCCTCCACCACCTGCATTTGCTTATGGTTTTTATGGGATACTCTCTCAATATTCCCTATTATTTGCATAGAAGCCTGTTTAAAATGTCGAAGAAGTACAAAAGAAACCAGGTTGATAGTAGCCTTTTTCATTATGGGCTAATGAAGCTTATTGTTGTCTGTCATTTGAGTCTGCTCGGGGATTTTTGGAACAATTTCATTGCTCGGAATGGTTTCGAGGATTCTAACCCTACACAGGTTGACAAACCTGTGGTGGGCGAGGTCAAAGTTGTACCCCCAGTACCCTACCAGGTCCTTCTACCTAAACCCTCGGTCGACCCTCCTATCGACTTACCCCACACTGTGACTAAGAGTGTTGAGACTGTTAAGCCTATGGGAAAAAATCCCAAGGAAAACCTCACTGCAAACGCCAAAGGGAAAAAGAATGCACGTCTAATTTCATGAATGGCAAGAAATAAGCCAAAACCCCCTGTTGAGATTAATCCTATCGTGTTGAGTGAGGACTCCGATTCGTAAGTGGAGCGTTTCTTGGCTAGAGAATACCCCTATTCGCAAGGTTTGTGTGCTGAACCCTCGTATGACTTTGTGTCAAACCTACCCCCTTGCCTAAAGGATGACCCTAACTACCCAGGCATTAAGTTGCCTTGTGAAACCTTCGGTCAATTGCCCAAACCCTCTCCTGCTCTGTCTAAACCTATAGTGTCACCCTATGATCAATGCAATTCATGGTTGGAGCGATATTATAATGATGGTCCAATACTCCAGTCAAAGATTCAGTCACTAGAGGACCAGATTGTAGCCCTGACCAGTCAAAAGGCCAAGCTACAAGCGACGGATAAGAAACAAAAGACGACCAGCTCCATCTTGTTTAAAAATGTAGAATCAGCCATGGCTGTTGTAAACTCCAAGCTGGCATAATTGAGCATCCTCGTTGCTACACAGGTATGTTATGATATCATTTGTTTTGTAAATAATCTAGGTTTATATAACGATTTGATTTCAGTTTCAAACAACTCTGTTCACATCATTGAATGGCTCTGTTATATTGCGTGTATTCTATATATAGATTTTCTTTGAAAAGAAATGAAGTTCGATTCGATATACGATTTGATTATTCCCAGTATAGAAATCATTAGATTTCGATTGGATTTGAGTGGTATGTTTTGAGATTTGATTGACTAGTTTATAAAATTAATGGTTTATCTCCAAATGAATTGGTTTGTATCACGCTCAGATTTGATTTGGTTATGATCCTTGTACTATAAACGGTTTGATTAAGTTTGATTGTTACAATATTGCCCGGATTCGATTTCATTACCATTAGTATGCTAGGACTGGTAAGTATTTCGGGAAGATGCTTGTTGTGTCGTTTGATTGTTTCCAAGTTAAGGGTAACGACTCTGTTTCTTTGATGAAAACAATACGCTCGAATAACCTTCATGCCCGAATTGGGAAATGAACCCGAATCATAACAACTGTGTGAAAATTTTAGCCAATCGATTCGCTCTGGTTCTAATTTGGTAAGTTTGTTCTATGAGTCGAGTTTAGATTATAATTGATGCTCTGTATTTTAATTTTGTGAAATGAATTGGTCAAACGTTGTTTCGTTTGATTCAAACGATTGTGATCAAAATTGATCGGTCTTGTTTTCTCGTTGTGCAAGGATCAATGATCGAAATCTATGACAAATTCGGTTTGATCCTGTTACGTTTTGGTTATGTGCCAGCTTTGGTTTGAATTCGTTCACAATCTAAATCTTTGGCTATACAGTTATTATGGTAATCCTGTTCGATGCGATGATTTCTCCCATTGATGAGATAGGTATAACGAAGTGTTTGCGATTTGTTATGTTTTCAACTGAATATCGAAATGATCTCATTCAATTTGCTGAGAAACGATTATGATATTGTTACATGTGATTTCATTTACCCGATTTGTAACGATAATCGAAACAGAGTTTTTCTATCTTTGAATTCGATTAAAGGATTTGAATCTTTTTGCTATATTGTTATAGCTATAACGAGTGGAAAATGATTTTGCTAGATCAGATTGTATCTATTGTTTAACAATCACATACGATATGTTTGGTTATCAGTTTCAATTGGATATGAAACAATTTTATTACTTTTCGATTATGAATCTGAAGACCCGATTTTGTGGTAACGAAACAACAGAGTATTCCTGTCTCTGTGTTCGGTTGAATGAATTTTGATCATGTTTAATGTTGAATGATAAAATCATTTGAATCTTAAGTGACTCGTTTTAAAATTATTATTGGAAGATAATTGGATTTAATTCTTTTAAAATATTTGATTTGATTTCAATTCCGATTCTGTATATTATTTTAGACTAGCTACAGAATCAGAGGATTCTGTAGCTAAGTCTGTAGAATTAAATTTTTATTGTTTTGATAATAAAATATCTCTCTAACTTGTTATTTTTGGCCCATTACAGGGGAATTCAAAATTGCATTGGATTTGATGAGCAGTTAGAGGATATTTGAAACATTTTGGTTTCAATTTAGTTTCCTAGTTTAGTTGATTTTGGGAATATCTTCCCAGATTATGTAAACAGTTTGATACTATCCACAGGGAGGTTTTACCCTGTGGAAAGACTTATAAATACTTATTATTTTTGTAATAATAATCATCCTCATTCGTGGGAGAAAAAGGATATGGAATTTTAATACAGACTGAGACAGAATTTGATATTCTACTACAGCTTTAGTTTTTCATGATATAAATATTTTGTTTTATGTTTATGTGTATCTATTTGCATTTGGTTAATGACTAATTGCGCTATCTTAGTCTTTTGAAAATGATATAGTTCAATCAATATAATCCATATCTGATTTCTTCCAAGTGTTTAAAAAACATAGCAATTGCTTGATTCAGTTTGTGAATGACATATTTCTCTTCTTCATAAGTTGAATTATTAAGTATAAGTTTTTGCATAACAGGTTTCCCTTATTGCAGAGATTTATAAATCATATAATTGTTATGATTTTTTATGTCTTGTTTGTCCTGTAAACAAACTCAAAGAGTAGTGCAACCTATCGTTTACGAGAAGCTTTTGGATTATCTGGTGCGAGTTTCCTTCCTCCGACCAACTTCGAAGTCATCGTACACAGGACAAAACTGGAGCGTTTCCAGGTTAGCTTGTCATTTATTTGTTTAGTGTATTTATTAGTAGTTTAGTTTAGATATAAGTTAAGTTAGATATATGTGTTTAGTATATTAGATTGTTTAATTTCAATAAGTTTTATTTCTTATTTATAAAATCAAAAAATCAACAAAAACATATCTCGTTGTCTTAGGGCAGAATATAATGAGTTTTGCATGTTTTAATTAAATCTGTAGATTGTTTATATTGTACATTTTGTGAATAAGTGATATTGCAGTTAGTAATTAGATAATCGATTAGAGTTAGTATAATATTAATTAGTAGATTGTATATAGAATAGTTAGAGTAGTTTATTTAGTTTTAGTTTGTTTTATTTAGTTTTAGTTAGTTTTAGTTAGTTTTATTTAGTTTTAGTTAGTTTAGTTTGTTTTAATTGTTTTAGTTAGATTAGTTAGTTTACATTAGTTTTCTCTTTGGTTTTCCCTAGGAACTTAGAACGGCTAACGGAGCCGCTAAACCCGTCAGGGTGGTTCATTCCAAACGGCTTGGGTTATTTAGACAACCCCAGACCGGTTCCACTCTCTCAGTTGACGGACGGTCAATTTTGCCCGTCAACAAATGGCACTAGAAGGAGGGCCTGAACTTAATTAATGGCACGAGGCGGTCGCAAGACTCCTCCCCCCCCTAATCGCTCACCTATAGTGACCAGAATCCATTCACAAGATAATATTCCCCTTCAAATAACAACCACTTCAACCGAATATCCGCAAATCACAGTTGAGCCAGCAACCCCTAATCCTACAGGTGGTGACACGCAAGAGATTATCCGTCAATCTCTTATTAAAACACATAGTGCCTTAGCTCGTCTTAGGCAACCAAACCGTCCGTGGGGTCAACCTTTATACTTCTCTGATATCAGAGAACAGTTAGGTGAAATTAACCTCACTGTGAATCCTACAGATCCAATCACAAATCCTGCTGCAGGAGGATATGGGATACCTCCTTCACCACCTCCCTCATCTCCTTCTTCTTCTGGAGGAGATTCCTCTTCTGACGAAGGCAATTCACCTTCTCAGCCTTCCACACCCACTACCCCAATGGAAAATCAGAACAACCCTGCTAGACCCTAGTTGGACCAGGATGTTGTAGCTGTACCTGGAGCCCAGYACCCTTTACCTAAGCACCCGGAGAAATGGCTTCCCAAGTTTGATCCTGATTCAAAACAGATAGCTGAAGATCATATCAAAAAATTTATGTTAGCCATTAGACTCCACAATGTTGAACATGAAGACGTTGTCTGTAGGTTGTTCCCTTACACTTTCGAGGGTAATGCATCCACATGGTACTTTTCCCAACAGCCCCATACCATAGTGTCTTGGGAAAAGTTTGAGTCATGCTTTTTGGAAAAATTCGGAGATGGTAAACCTCCGGAAGTCTTAATAATGGATCTGTCAAGCTTAAAAATGAACCCGAAAGAAAAAGTTAAAGATTTTAATCAAAGATTCTTAACGCTTAAAAATCGAATCCCTACAGATTCTATGCCTGCTGAGAGTCTTGTAATAGCTTACTACACTAAAGCTTTACATCAAAGTATAGCTATTTGGGTTAAACGATCTAAAAAGCCCACGTTGTTAGAAGCCTTCGAGGAGGCTAGTCAGATTGAAAAATACATACTTAGTCTTAAGGACTCTTCTAGCAACGAAACTGAGACTATTTCTTCTTCCAAAAAGAAGATTGAAATCCTCCACAGACCAACTCAAAGTAAAACACAACCTGAAAACTCTGATTTGGAAAATTTAACTAAAGTTGTTCAAAAACTGTTGAATCAAGTTATAGACTTAAAAAGGTCAACTGAAGAAGCTTCCTCGAGTAAAGGACCCTACAAACCTCCTTTCTGAAAGCCTTTTCCTACCAACAGACCTAATTCAAACCCCAAAGGCTTGAACCTAGAAAGTTTGCAAGGTGCCCTTCAAACAATTCTAGAAGCCCAAGATAACTTGATGCCTCCCGAGATCCCTCAGGAGGAAGTCGAACAGGAAACAGTTCAAGAAGAAGAGTCTTCTCCAAACATCTTTGGACACTTCTTGGATAGCATCTTCCAAGCCAACTTTGAGACTGTTCACCCTTATAACACTAGGAGTAAGACAACAAACAAGCCTTCTACCGAGAACACTACAACTTCACCTCCAAAGCCATCTAAATCAGCAGAAACTAAACAGAGTAATGTCAACCCTAACTTAGACTATGATGTTGTTGAAGATATTAAAAAATTAAGGGCTAACATTTCTATTTATGAGTTGTTGAAGTTTCCATTTTTGTTACAGAAGATGTTGCAAAATATTTCAGAGAATGGAAAGAATGGTAATTCAATTGGTAACAAGGTTGTGCAAAGCAAAGTTCCGCAAAAGACTTCCACTAAAAATAATCTTGATCCTCAAGATAAATGAAGCCTTCCTGTAGTTCCTATAAATAATGCAGATAAAGTAGCATTAGAAATTGCGAGTAAAAAACCACAAGCTACTACTCTTAGTACTCACAAGAATGTACCTCCTTTTCTTTTAACTTTCGAGATTTTCAACAGAAATGTGCATAATTGTATGGTGGACTCAGGAGCATCATCCAATGTGATGCCTTGGTCTGTATGCCAAAAGATTAACGCTGAAGTGGAACCATCCACTTTGAAAATCATACAACTTGATCGGACAAATGTTAAAGTTATAGGCGAACTAAAAAATGTATTGATTAGATTATCGTCTAACCCAAAGGTTCATCAGGTTATTGATATAATTGTTGTGGATATTCCAGAAGTGTATGGTCTATTTTTGAGCAGGGACTGGTCGGAGCAGCTACATGGTTACTTCGCAACAGATTGGTCTCACTTATGGCTTCCATAGAATGGTAAGCCTAACAATATCAGAGTGAATCGTGAGCGTTACCTAAAGTTCACGGTTACAGATTTGAATGATCCCAACGAACCATATACACCTTATGCTGATTCACCTGAATTCCAAGGGATGGACACCTTCTTCGGAAATTTCATGGCTGAGGTTTCACCTATCAACAATCCAGAACAACAGTCTGAGATCGTAGCATACATGCAACCAACAGCTTCTATACAACAGTCCCATGTACCTGATGGAAACCAAATTTGGTCTCTATATTTTGATGGTTCTAAGTCTAAAGAAGGAGCTGGTGCAGGCTGCATCATTATCGATCCGACAGGTAACAAGACATTAATGGCTTGTAGACTAGAATTTGAATGTACTAACAATACTGCAGAATATGAGGCTTTACTGCAAGGTCTCAGAAAAGCTTTGGATATGAACATTCAAAACCTGGTTGTATTTGGCGA
>ML778266.1:733180-757467 GCA_009831015.1 Picea engelmannii
ACATAAGCGAATTAAAGCTCATCTTCATGTTCTTTATAATTTAAAAAAAAGTTAAATGAGTTAATTCAATTGGTTCAAGCACATTGCTTCAATATGAATCTCCATTTTCTTTATAATTTTAGAAAAGTCCAATGAGTTAACTCTATTGGTTCAAGCACATTGCTTTAAGATGAAGTTTGGTTTGAAGTCTTTGATTTTAATTTGGCTCAGGTTCAAGTCCAACTGGGTCCCAAAGGGGAGGACTCAATCTTCAAATCGAGGGATGGGACCCTAGCTCTTCAAGTGGAATCTAGGGTGTAGAATAGACAAGGTTCAAGTTTCATGGATGACACTAAAATAACCCTCACTACCTTTGACAATGATATGAAGGAAAGGCCTAACGAAAAAGGGTTTAGATCATATCTCATTTCACATGTGACTAGATGTAGAGGTGGATTGTAGAATAGAGGTAGAGGAGAATACCTGACACGATTTCACATGTGTTGAGTAAATCACCTTTGTCAAACTTTAGTATTGGTGAGCTTGCTTCTTAGATACTCGACAAAAGGGTAACTCTTGTCCCTTTTTTTTAATAACTTGCTTTGGAATCTCTCTTGTCAATAGCTTAGGTACTATTGCAAAAGAAGTCAGAGGTTTTGATTATGAGTTCTATCATGTTAGAGGTCATCCAAAGGAAGAGGACACTCTTTATAAGGATATCGTGACATGCAATATTGTGAAGGTAAAGATCAATATAGATGTTTGAAGGGTAAAGAAGCGTCAGAGATGTGTTAAGGTAAGAAAACAAAATATTTAGTTTTAGTGGAAAATGCTCTAATGAACCATATTTTGGATCTCCATGAAAGACTTTAATAGGGATATTTTCGATAAAAATGTATCTAAAGGATATACTCACCTTGTTATCTATTGTGGTTACTCTGAAAGTGTTTACACCATGTTTGGGGATTCTTAACAAATATTTGGGGTACATGGTATATGATTATCCCTTGGATTGTTCGTGGTGGATTTGCACATTGGAGGTGGCTTATTCAGTGGCGAGGATGATTTTAAGGATGGGAATTTATATTAAAATGTAGAAACATGGGCTAATGTTACCCCTTAATATGGAAAATGTAAAATGTTTGACGATAGTTTTGTAAAAATATTCAAATTTCTAAGGATTTTATATACTATCTATAAAATTTTGACGAATTTTAAGGTAAAATAATTTTATTCTATGGAATTTGAGCTAATCGTTTTTATAAAAAATGGAAATTGGCGAATATTTTTTTGGGAAAAAACCTGGAAATTATCCCATTTGTGAAATTTAGCCCCTAAAATCATCTATGTTTAGTGGTTGTTTTACCTCAATTGGATGCTTGCATGACATTCTTTCTTGGAGCATTAAAGATCTCCAATCCACCTAGTGATCATTATAATACAATTCTACATGCTAGCCACATGGAGGAGGTTACTTGTTTGGAGAACACCCTGCATCGGAGGAATAACATTTGGCATTCAAGATGAGGGCATTGAACCCTAGATAGAATGTGGTAGTTTGGATGCTTTCATGGATGCATGGAGTCAGCTTGGGGATGTATGTGTTGGGACAATGTTCATGCAAGGGTAGTGGAACCAATAGCGGACATGGCTTAGGAGGAACATTTGAGTCCTTGGAGGCTTGGAGGAGGAGCGTTTGACACATTTCATGGAGCGCCCTTGCATTGGATCCTTGCTTGTGTAAGACATCACCTTGGATCTTGACATGTGTACCCTTGGAGTGCAACGTCTCACATGTGTGAACCTACTTGTGGCTTTGTAAGTTTATTGTAACTGTTTAACCGCACATATGTAGTGTTGGCCTCCCTTACCTCTCATATATGTAGAGGAAGGAGAGATTCCTTTCATAACTCAATACCACTTCATCATATTGTGTTAGAGATGTGAGGAGTAGAGCACACTTGTCTATCTCTCTCTTTATACTTTATCTCTCTTTTCTTGGAGACATCAAGGTTTCTTAGATATTTTGGAGCATGTTGAATGTTGGTACATGTTAGCACTCAACTTTAGCACCATCATGCATGTTAATATTACTTGTCTTTTTTTCCTTACTTTATGGAGAAATTAATGGCATGTATAGATTATTTTTTCATGTTTCACAAATCTATAAAAGTAGGTCATTATTTTTGTATTGAACAAATTGTATTTATTTTCAGTTAGTGAATTGATTGATGAATATAGAGAAGAGTGATGTCATTACAATAATATTGAGTTCCATTCCTCGATCTATGTTCTCTTTTTCAAACTCTTAATCTTTGGTGGTTTCATAACCACTGCAATCTAATATCTATAGCTTATGCTAAATTTGATTCTATAGCTTGGTTTCATTCCTAAATCTATCATGGTATCATAGCCTAACATTTTCTAAAGAAACATTTTGTTGCAAGAATGTTTTCTCTCTGCTAAGTATTTGTTTATCTCGTATCATTGTTTGATCTAGAGAATCTTAAATGTAGGCGAAATATCATATTCTGGGGGATTTCATTGTGGTTCGATTTACTAGCATGTGCCCCTCTAAACATCCTTAGCTATCACTTACGCTACACGAATTTGAGCATCTTGAATTGCCAATATGCCCAATCAATTTGTTGTTGAGAATTTCATGGAGAACATTGGAAATATTCATTCCTCGGCTGTGTGATTCACTCACCTATTCTCGGTGAAATTCCTCAATGTCGCCATTGAAATTTGAATGGGTAAATCGGTGTTATTTATCATTGGCATTGAAGAATTCTACATGCAAGTTTTAGAGCCATTTTTCAACATTGTGAATTTCATTTGTTGCTACGACATATCTGTAATGACTAAGAATTTGGTTTGCAGCTACATCAAATCTATAGAAATTGTTGTAGTAGATTTGTAGACACAACAAATTGTTCAACAGACGTTGTTTTTGTAGTTGCAACTATTCTAATCATTTTAGCAATGGATCAAAGTTAAATTCCCTTCTTACGCCATTCAATTACTATGAATGGAAATCGAAGATGTTGATTTTCGTGAGGAGAAAAGGCTTGTTCAAAATCACGATGGGGATTGAAGATGAACCTACATTGAATGTTAAAAATACGAAGTAGTTTAATTGATTTGATGAAGCCTATGGTCTATTATGTCTCTATATATATCTCAATCTTCTTTTCCACATTGAATTTATAAGTTCACCCAATCATATCTAAACTAATACCAAAGGATTGTTTGGGAAGTGTTGGTGTTGTTATGTGCGTGGGTTGTAAGACTCAAGGTTTGATTTATCTAATACCAACAAAACCCACCAGAATCAGCCCTTTCGGAATCATATGCTTGCGCAGATGAAGTCTCACCTGAGGTATTTATGGGTACTGCAAGAACTAGGATTTTGCAGTAGTAAGGGAATGGGAGGCAAACATTCGATTCATTCTCCTTATTATGTTGTGCGCATAAATCTGTTATGTTTAGTTATTATTTTACTCATGATTTATATTCCCATACTTATCGTGTTTCAGCTTATTATACAGATTTGTTACTATCACAGTCGTGAATCATTGCACCATACTTAACTATCATATGAAGCTATTCTATGATGCATGCGAATAGTATTCATGTTCAAACACAGAAACATGGGATTTCATAACATATCTTTATCATTCCTTTATTAATCCTTCTCAACCATCGACTGCTACATTCAAGAACTCTAGAACTCAGTATCAATCAGAATGTAACATAACCTAATCTATCATAACCATACTTCATCAGTATAATACCTAGTTGAACCAACCCCTAATATCCCAACCCGTTACATATTTATACCAAAATCTAGGGCTAAGAACCCTAATCTATTCATCCCAAAATTATCCCATTATAATGCCTAGCTAGCTCAGTTAACTGGTTGTTTGATGCCTTTCTTCTACTTTTCATCCTTCATGTTGATTTTTTGTTGTTCTTCTATTTCTGGAATGTCGGGTTATCATTCTCCTGTTATGCTTTATTTCCTTGTTTTGTTCTTTTAGCCTTATTCTTCGAGCTGGAAATTGTCTTTCTTTTGCACACTTTCCTCCTTCTGTGCACTTTCCTGCTGGATACGCCTTAGTTGCATGCTCTCTATATTTCCTTCTTCCTCTGCGCACTTTTCATATACTTAGGATTTTTCCTCAAAACTTTATCAAAACTAAAAAAACTATTTTCAAGACTGCTTGTCCAACAGGCCCCCAACACTCACATGTGGCTCGTCCCGAGCCACTCGGACCTGTTTCCTACTCTTCCATGTCAAAATAAAGTTTTGAGAGGTTGTCTTTGCCCCCTCGACCTCTTTGATGATTATGGGATTTTTTGTTCTTACCTCCTCTGTTCCTTGCACAGTCAAGTTTATAAGTTTTCCCTTTGCTTCCAACGTTGCTTTCTTTACCCTACCCTGCAGCGTAGCCAAATATCCAATTACCCGCACTTCCTCTTCTTGCAATGGTCCCAGACTTTGTTGCAGGATCTTTTGTTGATCCCTCATTTTCTCCACTTATACCCATGCATGACGTTGAGATAGAATGGCTGACATGCACACTATTGGTGGTAGTGCATCCTCCCTTTTTGTTTCTTGATGTACCTTTTCTTGTGCCTCTCTTATCTTGGCCTCTACGGCCTTCATCTCTGAGTCTTGTATCAACTATGTCCACACCTGCACATTATCCTCACAAATTTTTGTGCATTTTCCCTCAATCTTCTGGGGGAAATCCTGGCATGCTCCTTAGCTTTAAATATTCTATATGTGATCATAAGCCTTGAATAAATTCACTGATCTTCTGCACTTGTTCCTCCATAGTCGTTTTGACTAATAGGGGAACTATTGGAATTTCCTTGTACAACTTTTGGACTGCTTCTTTTTGTTTCAGTTGTTTTTTTGTTGTTGTATATGGTCCTCCAACTCTCGACGGTGTCATTTGTTTCCTGTGATTGATTCCTATACTTAGCTCAGTGTCTCTTGGCGGGTCATTGTAGCTCGGATTTGATGGCTCGACTATGTTCTCCAATTTTCTATGGTTTTCTCTATTTGGTCCTGCTCACCTGTAGCAATGGTTTAGAATTGACGACTTCCTGTTGTTTTTTTCTTTCGAACCAATTGCACATGTCTCATCCTACCTTAACTAACTTGCCCAATCCACCATTGTGGTTGATGAGTTGTTTAACTAAATGATTCTTTATTACTAACTCCACCAGGTGATTTATTCCTCGTACTATCGATCTATCATGATTTCTGGAGGATTTTCCCATTTAAGACTTATAGGATGATTTTATGACCTGTCATTCATGTTTTCTAACCATCATTTCCATTATTTAATGCTTTTAATGCTCTTGTCATTTCCCAATTGTGCATTGGCTTATTGTTGTTTTATCTGTACGCATCCTAGTCTATCTCGTTTGTGTCTCATCTCCTATTTTGATGGAGTGTTATGTTGATGTGTGATGACAATTCGTTTTGCACACATTCTTATGCCTTAGTATTTTAACAATCTTTTTATTTTCCCTATAACTACTTTTTATTTGTTTTTCCTTCTTTTTCTTGCCTACTATGATACAACTACTATAATACAAGTGTTTCGGTGCAGCCTATCGACAGTCTCTATAGAGTTTCATCCGAATTCCATTCACCATTCCTTCCAAGACTTCTCCATTCAAGGTTTCCAACCGCGCAACACCTGTCTTTGTTAGTTGTTGAATCACATAAGGTCCTAACCAGTGCATTCAAAACTTCCCTGGATGTTTCATATACTTGTTTTCATACAGTAGTACCAAATCTCCAACTTGAAACTTATTATGTTTAATGTTTCAATCATGCCATGCCTTCTCTCTGGATTTTTGAACCTGCTAATGGAATGTTGCGACAAATCGATCTTCATCAAGTTGTACTAACCGTTCCAACCTCTCCTCTATTGTGCCAGTATATGATAGCTCTGTGATTTTTTCAATGTGTAGGATAGGCAGAATAAACTCCATTGGAATTACTGCTTCTTACCCATATACCAACCTGAAAGGGGTATGTCTTATCAACTTCTTACTTGTAGTCCTGTAAGCCCATAATACTACAGGAACTCTTAAGTCCCAATCGTCTCTCCCTACATTGAAAATATTTTTCAAGGCATTCTCCAAGATCTTGTTAAAAGATTCCACGGTTCCATTGGCCTAAGGGTGATATGGGGTACTCTTTTGGTGATGAATCTGGAACTTCTTAGTCAATGATGAAATTGATTTGTTTAGAAAGTGTATACCTTGATCATTGAGTAATATGCGCGGACATCCAAAACTTGTGACTACATTTTCGAATAGAAATTGTGTAGCAATTTCCATAGTACAGTCTGTAACTAGGGTTGCTTATGCCCATCTTGTCAAGTACTTTGTCATCGTAATGATGTACCTTGCCCTGGATCTTCTTGCTTTTGGGTTGATTGGCCCCACAAAGTCGATGGCCCATTTCTCAAATGCTTTCAATGTAACATGTGAATTCAAAAGAATTTTGTCCCTCCTATATGGCTTTCCCACTCATTGGCATACATCGCATGACTGTTAGTATTCCTTCTCATCCTTGTGAAGTGTAGGCCACCAAATCCCTATACACAAAATCGTCTGTGCAGTTTCTCTCCCTCTGTAATGTCCTCCAAAAATTCCATCGTGCGCTTCTTCAACTATTACTGACCTTTCATGCTCTAACACACATCGTCTCAGTATCCCATCTACACCCATCTTATATAAATTCCCTTCAATCAACTAATAATCTGTTACTTTCACCACCAATTGTTTTGTTTGTGCTACAATCATCTCAGATGGATCGATGCCTATGTTTATAAATTGTACGATGTCTGAGAAATAATCATCAACCGTCCTTACTACAAATAATTGTGCATATGAGAAGTTGTCATCTAAATTTCTTACATCTTCCCCTGACAATATGCATGATATATGATATGATCATGCATTCAACTTCCCCGGTTTCACTATGACTTCAATGTCATATTCCTAAAATAATAATATCCACCTGCATATTCTCCCCCCCAACACTGGTTTGTTGACTAAATATTTTAATGAAGAATGGTCTGTATACATCTTAAAGTGAGACCCCAATAGATAATGCCTGAATTTATGTAGTACATAGACCATCGCCAATCCTTCTCATTATGTGGTTGTATAGTTCTTCTCTGCTATAGACAACTTCCTGCTTCCAAAATAAATTGGGTGATCTATGTCTCCTCCCCCTGGATAGGATAGTACAATGCTCAATGTTATGGATGATGTGTCCACGTGTACATGAAACTCCTTGTTCCAATCCAAAAAAATTAAAATCGTCGCGGTCACCAACTTTTGTTTTAGGGTGTCCAACCCCCTCTAACAGTCTTCATTCCATTGAAACTTTGCTTCATTCTTTAGTAACTTCTCCATCGATGTTGTGATCTGCGCATATCCCTTGATAAATTTCCTATAATAACTTGTATGACTCAACATCTCCCTCAGCTGTCTGACTGATATAGGTAGTTCTAACTCCAAAATGAATGTGATCTTAGTTGGGTCTACCAATAGTCCTTGTTTACACACTACATGTCCTAACGGAATTCCAAACGGTGCACAAAAAATTTACTTCTTCAAGTTCAACAAAATATGACACTGCCTACATCGATCCAACATAAATATAAGAACTTCTATATGATCCTTTAATAAACTAAACACCATCCAATCATCCAAGTAGACTTATAGGAACTTATGGATGAACTCCTTGAATGCTACAACCACTACCCTGGAAAACACCGCAGGGTCATTCTTCAATCCAAATGGCATAACTATGTACTGATAATTTCCCCATTCTATCACAAAAGTGGTCTTGTGTTGATCCTCCTGTGCGATTTTTATCTGATGCTACCCAGAGAATCCATATGTAAAAGAGTAAGTTTCCTAGCCTCCCACATTCTCCACTACTTCATCCATGAATGGTGTTGGAAATGGGTCGTTGAAGCATGCATAATTTAACTTCCTTATATCTACACAGATCATGATTCCTCCTATCTTCTTTTCCTGCACCACCATCATACTGATCCACTCAGATTATTCTACTAGTTCAATTATTCCTACGTCCAACATCCTATATATTTCATCTTTTACCTTCTCCTTATACCTCAGATTTATCCTGTAATACCTCTTGCGCACTAGCTTAGCTCCTGGTTTCAATGGGATCTTCATCTCACCTAAGTCTCCTTCTATTCCCTTCATCTTTGAAAAATTCGTTGGAAATAGGTCATGTTATTCTCCCAGTAAGTCTGCAATCTTCTCAAATTTATCCTCACTCCAATAGTCCCATTTATACACAAACTTGGGATTCTTTGTCATCTCGATGTTTACCCTCTGCGTATTTATAGGTTGTCTATATGCAGCAGATTTGAGCTCTGGTCCTTCTATGACTCATTATCCTCATATATTATATATATGTACATTCATGGGATCCTCTTCATCATACTCTTCTTTGGCTACATTAAATCATTCCAGTAGCTCATATACAGTCATGTTGGCTCTGTGCTCGTTGCATACTGGTATCACCTCCATCGTCTCTTCTTCCGAGAATATCTTCATCTGAATATCCTATATCACTGCATTTATAGATGGAGATTCATGCTCAATTGTAAACATGATTTTAAACCTCTAGATCAGTTCTTCCCATATTGATGTCTTCCTACACATTTCCAACTCCAAATACCAGTTCTTTGGAATCGTTTCCAGTGTGTGTATAAATTTGTACGTCCACTCTGTCTCTGGGACTGAACCCCACAAATCCCTGTGTTGTTCCACATGACCTGTTGGGTCACTCTCCCCTATATATTTATGCACAATGTTTTCTCCCTCAGTGCCAAACCTTATTTCATTAGTCGACTGCATTGTGACCAATCTTCCATTCCCTCTCTGTGTGCAGCCCACCATCTAGTTGGCATCACTTTTAATACCACATGTAGTGCTAACAACCTTTGTTGTTTGGGTACTTGCAACTCAAATTATTTTACAAACATACTTATATCAGTTAATACATCATACCCGGGAAGATTACATAGCTCTGTTCCAATCCAACGCAAGGATTGGGTGATGTACGCACATCATCTAGTTGACACTTCGTGCATTCTTTGTTGCCAATGCTCTAGACCTTCTTCTGAATCTAATGCACATGAATTGATACTTCACCAACTCAATGCACCATATGTTTTCGGGTTGACATAATCCTCCATCCGTGTAGTCATGTTATATAAATTGTCAATGTCATTCCCTCTTGTTGTTTTTATGTATGTCTTTCCTTCTAATGGGTCCAAGGGTGAGATAACTCTCAAATCTCCAACTTCAAATATCATCTCCCTCCTCTTCAATTGATGATCACTTGGTTATCGAAATCCCATTCCAGTCCCATCAGTGTTGGATATGGTTGAATGTCATCCACAATCTCAATAACTTCAAAGTCTGCCATGCTACGCACCCCATCTATGTTCACATGTACTCCTTTCAATAGGCCAATCAGAACTAGTTTGTGTTGATTCTCTAGCCTGAGATGAACATGAGACTTTACCAAATTGGGTTTTCCTATCAACTCCAATGTCTTCTTAGGTAACATGTTCATGTCAGAACCTAAGTCTAAAATAATATTATCCACATCATACTCTCCAATTTGTGCACTGAATATGAAATCTTCATTGGTTCACTTCATGTGCAATACCTGATTTACCATCCTTTGTGTAATAGGATTTTCCCTTCGCCTTGTGAAGTGATCAATCATGTCATATAATGTACTCAATGCATTTTCATCTTTGATTATCTCTAAAATGAAAGTAGAGAAATTACATTGAAATGCTCATGGAAATTTCCAAAAATAGAGAAACACAACAATACTTGATTTCTATTAATGAAAGAATTGTAAAGAGATTGTAAAAATACAGTTCAAGACTCGCTAGAATGGTGGCAGCTTTATCTCTGAGAAGAGATGTGACAGCTACGCTCATTCGCCAGAAGATGATTACAATGGGGCCTTCTTATGATAAACAGGAATTCCAAAACCCTAGACATCCAAAAACCTAACCCTATTAGAAGAAACACCAAAATTCATGTGGGCCTCGTTTGGGTAAGTTAGTACATTAACTTCCCAGGGTACATTTGCATACATAACATTTTTAAGGCCACAAGGCATTGTTATGTATGCAAATGTACCCCAAGGACATATGAAATTCATCTTATGTTGATCGTCGGGTTTGATTTGAATCTGGTTGTACCCGAAAAAATTGTTCATAAGAGAAAATAATTCATAGCCCACACATTCATTGACAATCTGATCAATGAATGGGTTTGGAAAATTATCTTTCAATAAAGATGTATTCAGATCACGAAATTCCATGCACACATGAATCGTAACTTGTTTTTTGTTGATAGGAACAGGTTTTGACACCCATTCCGTCAATTGAACCGGGTAGATGAAACTGAATTTAATTATTTTCTTTACCTCAGCCTTGATAGTCACTTCCTTGTGAGGGTTGACTGGGTGAATCTTCTGTCGAACAGGCTTAGCATCGGGGTAAGTCCCATTCTCGTGTTCGACTATATGAGGGTCAATGCCTGTCATCTCCTCATGTGAACAAGAAAAAATGTCGCAAAACTCTTTAAATAATTCAGTGTACACTTGAATCTCCTCGGAGTAACAATCTACTTCGATGAAGACATTTTCAACGATGCCAGGGGTTCTAGAGATGTCAATTGGAATCGTTTAAGATATTTTCTCCATGTTTCCCTCAACGTATATTTTGTGTGTGGCCAGAGGGTTAACGGGACAAGTGGCATCTCCATTCATGGTCGTGATGAACTCTCCTTCTTCTACTCTCCTAAGCTTAGGTAAAAAATAATATCTATGGTGGAGATCGTCCCAAGGCCTATCCGACCCAGTCATTTCCTCCAAATCGCCTCATCGTAGTGAAAGACCAAGTCCAAAGGATTGTGAGTAGTAAGAGAGTCTTGAGCCCAAATAGGCTTAATAACAGGATATATCTCCTAAGGGGGAGTCGGATAAGGGTTGGTCAAGGTTTGTTGGACAATGTTGTACACAACCTCAATGACGGATAGGGGCATAACCATGTGAAGATTCCCAACCCCTTCCATCGAGGTCGATGGGGACGGTAAATTCCATGGATCGTTAAAATAAATCGTTCAAAAAGAAGCTACTTGAAAGATCACAACTTTAGTCTAATCAGGGACAACCGAGATAAAATTGATATCATTCAAAGGTGGAATATAATCAAAATTTCCCATTAGAGATGGAAACAGTCTAGCACCTAAGTTGATGGTATCTGGTTGTGGATTGTCAATCATCGGGACTGTATATTCCCTCAATGAAGGGTCGGAACGAGAGAAGGATAACTGATCAACTATTATAATCTAACCTTCATGAGGAGAACATAAGACCCAAAATACGGTGGATACAACCACTGTCATAGCATAGGTCCAACTCCGTCCTAACAAAATATTGTAGTCGAGAGGTGCATCGACTACTTCTACCTCGATTCACATAGTTTTTCCTTCCAACTGCATGGGGAAGGAGGGGATTATGACATGTGGTATAAAATAGTGGTCGTCAAATGAAATTAACAACGTCGGCGACAGAGACAACTCATTTTGGCCAATGGCCTTCCAACATGTCAACAAAATAACACATGTCGAGGCACCCTCATCTACCACTTTGTGTAAAATGTTTTATGTCAGTGATTCTATGGAATAAACCACTACTATCTGAAAAGAAATGTGGTGAGGAAGATGAGGTTTATAATAGATAGGGTAAAAAAAAATATTTCCCAAGTTAGTTATCTCAGCAACACCCAAGGAAGACAACAATGCCTTTATCTATGAGGGGAAATGTTGGAGAACTTCCATAACAGACGTCGTACAAGGAGTTTGTGCCAGATCTTCCATGACGGAGTATTTTTGAGCAGCCCTTGCATTCGGATTATGAGAAGCCTTCTTAAAATAACCTTTAGGGATGCGAGTCATAGTTTCTCCCACATTCTTCTCAATATGAAGAGGAGGCGGTGGGTTGGAAGCTTATTTTCCCTTGTCAGTAGATTCTGGAATTCCATAATCATGAGCCCTGGTCTACAGATGAGCATCTGATCTCATCATGTATACATTTGTGACTCCATTATTATAATTAAGCATGGGGGATCCTTAATTTCCCCCAGGCGATTTCATGGATAAGGAATATTGTGCCATATTTTCCCTTGTGGGAAAGGGTTAGTTAACCCAGTAGGTTGTTGTTGTGCCAAAATATTTTAGACTTCCTCAAGCCGAGGGCATTAGTGAGTCAAGTGATCATCCATGCAAAACCTACATGGAATATTCACCTTCTTCTTCTCGTTTTTACCCTTGCTAGCATTGTTGGCAACATTTTTATCCCCCTTACCCTTCTTTCCTTTGGCTTTCCTCTTTCCCTCGGGTTGTTGGTTACCCTTGGGATTCGTCGAATGCACATTGTGTACTTCCAAGATTTGGGTTATGGGGGCAGCCGAACCAAAAGTATGGATGGCCACAATCTATTGAATCGATAACTATTACAACTGGTTAGTCAACTGATTTGTGGGCTTGTTTTGTGTTGAGCGTACTATACCATCGGCATGAGGCCCAGACTTTTGTTTGGTTTTGTCAAAATTCGATCGTGGAACGTCCAGGAGAATCTCATACAGCATACCAAATTGAGAATAAATCAATTCTAGTTGTTGGGATCTCATAACAGACTCTTCTTCAGAGAACACTATAGAAGTTGTGATGTCTTTGGAGACACAAGGAACCAAGGACTTGCTGAACCACTCAAGAAACAATGCGGGAGGGACCTTCACTTTGATCAAGCTCTTTTGGTGATTCCATTCTCAGATGTGATCAGAGATATGGATGGATTTTGTCTGCTCGAAGTTGGCCAACAACTCGGTGTTAGCATCTTATCTCACCGGTAACTGGAAATGATTTAAGAAAACTATTTCCAGGTCGTTAAAGTAAGAATACTTCGAGCTATTGAGTTCGATATACCATTTCACAGCACACCCTACGAGAGTGTGTTGAAACAAACACAACTGAACAAAGTCATCCTTCAACGAGTTGGAGGAGCACCATAAGTGAAATGTTGTAACATGATCACCTGGATATTCTTTAGTATTGCCTTCAAATTTTGGTATGTTTGAGGGAAACTTAGTTGGCATAGGGGGCTAACGTGCATCATGATAGATCGGATTGCTCAACAACCTTGAAAAATATGGCAAATGAAGATTTTCCAAGAAAGGTAACCTAGGTTGTGGTGGATTCAAAGAAAAAGAGGAGCCTGGATTTTGGTTGGCACCAAGTTGCCAGGGAAAGTTTTCTTATTGGTCAAGGTTTTGGTAGAAACCATGGTGTCCTTATCTAGTAAAAGGAGTTTGTGCGTTATTATGCATCATCAAAATATTCACGTAATTCGATGACATACCTTGGGTAGGGATTACTCCTTGCATGGTATTCCAAGGACCTTGATTGGGGATGCCCCCAACCGATCCTCCCGGCATAGGTACTAAACCTTTCTCGGGGTTCCACTGAGCATGAGAGGGGTTTCCTCTGATCGACATCCCTTGCGAAGGAAAATATCCCTATCATGGATTTCCAAGACCTTGATAGGATAAGGCTCATGTCATCACTCCCAGTGAAGGAACAAAGCCTTGCATAGGGTTGGGTTGGTTAAATAAATGGTTTCCCCCTGCCAAAAATGTGGACAACAAGAAAGCGTTGTTTTTTAAAGAACCAAACAAAGACAAATCCATAGACCCAACCAGAGTCATATAGGACTGAGGCCCATGACTCCCTCCACTAAAAACGTTGGAACTTTTATTAAGCACTAATGGATACTAGAAATCACCTCCAAGCGAGACAGACGGAGGAGGGATATGACCCCCACCGTAAGGGATAGCATTAAATGGAGAAATGGTTCCCGTGAAGGATACTTGCAAGGGAGCACTAGACCTCCCTACCCCCATACCAATAGTCTGTAGAGTAGAGTAATTTAAAGTCAAGCTTGAGTTGAAATCCGACATATCATACAAAAAAGGAGTGCCATATGTGTTTTGTATAGAAAGAACAGTGGTCGTAGTTTTTGTGGGGACTATGACACTACCACAAGTTGTAGGTGTCTGGTTAGTAATAGTCCTTGTAGGTGAAGGTGGGGGAGGGGGTACAACACCCCCTCCAACCGCAATCGGGATGGGAGTATGCATACTCCTAGTAGAGGTATAATTAGTTGCTTCCATCGCCAATCATCTAACAAGATGATGATTAGGAGTAGTTACCTCAGGAGGGATTACTTAAATAAGGAGTGGTGTTGATAAATTAGTTATCAGAGGGTTTGCGGGCCTAAAGCCTTCAACTTCAAGGTCAGAAACAATCGACTCCTCTAGTGAAAGTGTATCTTCTCTAGGAGTAGGCTCAGGAACAAATTTCGGTGGCTCGGTCGCTTCAAAAGAACCTTATTGATCTAGCCTTCACCTCAGTGGTGGTGGAGGTGGCTCCAAAGTAATCGAAAAAAGACCCTAAAGCCTATGTGAACGACAGAGTTGTTGATCTTCCACTTCTTGAAATGATTAACCGACACTCTAAGGTTAATCTAGTGTGAAACACAAAGCACACACTAAAAATTCCCTAAAGGAAAATCAAGAAAACAACAGACTGGAAGGAAGAACAATTACACCAATTGACACTAGAGCAACTTACCAGTGCAAGTGTAACTCGAAAATGGAAACACCCTCTAGGTATACTCTACAAAGTGTGATCCAACGTCTACCCTAGGTATCACGGTATACCCCTGCAGTCACCTATATAAGAACCTACAAAAAAAACAACTAGATTTCCAGCTCGTAGTCAGTTACTAGGAGGGTACAGTCAACAATCAAGATGATTGTAATGAGAAGGATAGCAAAGTCTGAAGTCTTTCAAGAGTACTAAAGGAAAATGGTCTAGAAGACAACTTAGGATCCTAAACGAATTCGAGGTCCACGAAGCTTCGTAGTCAAATGAGGTCATCAAATATCCCAAGAATGAACCTCAATATATGATCCCCACTATGCTTGGTCCGACTTTGCAGGGGTTATCTCCTCTACCTTTCCTCATAAGACCTTGTGTTTAGCCCTTTTGTTAGAGGGGGATCCCGGCTAACTCTTACGAAACTTGAATTTTACGCTCCCTATCACAGACTCTTAAGTTTATTTAAGTGGCCTTAAAGAGTTTCCTCTCCACACCTATTTCAAGGCCCTAGAGCTAGACTACTTGGTGTACCTTATAAATAGAAAAGTCTAGTTGATTTTAGCATTAATCGTTGATTTTAATGGCTTGATTAGTCAGGGGGTATGGAAGTGAAACTCTTGGTGTTCTTGAGAGACTAAAGAGAATAGTTAATAATATTTTATAACATTGTGTTGAAATCAAACTACGTTCTGCAATTGAAAAAAATGGCTTTTTAACTTTGAAGTTGCAAACTTTTCAAAATATAGACCAAGATCCTACAATGCAATTTTTCCTAGAATGATCTTTCATTTCAAAATGTAATGCAAACTACTAAAACTTTCAAGGAAGAAGCCTAAAAAGAAATTCAGAATCATAACTCTTTTATTTTATAGAAACAACCTAAGCTACTAATACCAAACAAAAATGCATAATAAAATGCAAATGCAGTTAATAAACTACAACAAATTTATTTTTATTTTATATGCTTAGAAATGAAAATAAAAAGCAATGATATTTTTTATTTTTCAAATCATAATCAAGGGAAAGAGATGACAAACCAAACACTGGCATAGATCCTAAACCACTGCTTGAAAGCAGGGATTCACCGGACTCCACAGGAGGACCTAAAGCTTCACAAGTGCACACTTAACCTTGACAACAAACAAAAAGAGATAAAGAAAAAAAATATTTATTTACAAGTTTAAAGATAATATGAGCCTTGAACCTAGCCAAACATAGTCAACAGAGACCTCAGAAACTTCAGGAAGACATGAGAATCCAAGGGATTCCTAAAAGGAAATAAAATCCTTTTGAAATAAATTCTTCCAGATGACATAAATGTGTGTTATGCACAATCAGCCTGTGGATGTACGTTGGCTCTGTATAATGCATAACGTGTATGTACATCGGCTGGGCATATAACAAGGCACGTACAGTATTTAAAATTTTCAAAAATAAAAAGATTCAGACAGAGCACTCAACTCAAAAAATCTAGTAAGCACTAGTAAGGTGACCAAAGACCCAAAAAGACTCAAAAAACTTAAACAAATAGGAATTCAAGCCAAACAAAGATCTCCTAAAAAATAACCTAGAGATATTCTGATCTAGGTGGATATCGGTGGCCACCCACCTTTTCCAACTAGCTCAAAACAATTTTTTGGCAATTTTGGTAATTTACTATGTTTCGCAGTTTTTAACTTCTGGGGCCATTTTGAGGGCCTAAATGAAGGCTTTTCGGGATCAATCTTGTCAATGATAGCCAAAGGATTTAATTTATCCCCGAAAATTAATCTCCTCGATAATACTTTTCCAATGAGCTATCGTGTGCCCCAAACGGAGATTGTATGCCAAAGTTACGCCCCCGGGAAGTTGATACACCAAACTACCCAAAACGGGGTCCACAAAACTGTTGGATTTTCATCTTCCGGGGTTAGGGTTTTGGATTTTCTTTATGATAAAAATGCCTTTGGAGCCTCATTGTAAAATCATCTTCTTGTGAATGCGAGTAGTGGACACATCTCTTCTCAGAGATAAGATGCCACCATTCTAGCGAGTCGTTCACTCTATATTTTTAGAGTATTTGTACATTTTTGCTCATTAATAGAAAATTTTGTATTACTGTATCTATGTGTTTATGGATGCATATCTGATACATTTATGTCATATTATTGGATATCTAAGATATCGCTTTACATTGCTTTATTATATCTTTGCTCTATTTTGTGCCAAAAATAATCCAGATAAGTGGTATCAAAGCAAGTTGCTCTTGATCGTTTTTCAGTGCATGTCCCTGACGAGGTCCGAGTATAGCAAGTTGGGTCTTGATCTTTTATCTCTTGAATACAATCTCTCTTTCACATCCAATAAACCCTCCATGGCGGAAAAAAATAAAAATGATAGAGCAAACGATTCTATTAATCTATTGCTTGAGCAAGCTCTCATGCGACAAAGGGACGAAATGATGGAGAATTTTTCCCACATCCTTCAATGCCTGTCGATAAAAACAGGAATGTATTCATCAAACAACCACTTTGGAAGTACCTCGCCTTTCAAGGTACAAGTTAATTTTGATATTCCCATATTTGAAGGACAGATAGATGTGGATGCCTTAGAAAAATGGTTAAATCTGCTAGAAGGTGGGAAACTTATTGGCTATTCCCCATGTCAAACATTGGTGGGAAACTTATTGGGAGAAAATTTCCACAAAGGAATTTGGAATATATGGGGTCGAGCCCATTTGGGATTTTTTGTGGATGCGGTAAATGAATAGTACTATTACCCTATTGGAAACTATGAGGACCAATACATGAGAGGGACCACACTATGGAAAGAGAGGGGCCAAGAAGTTCTAGAGTTCACCAATACCTTCCATACCTTGCGCACCAAGCTGGGTATCAAAGACTCTGAATGGAATTTGGTTCTGAAATACCATGGGGCTCTACACAGATACATCCAAACTGAAATGGATTTGCTTGACATCTCATCACTCAGTGTTGCTTATCGATATGTTGTTAAAATCGATAAGAAACTTAAGAACCAGAACAAATGCGAGTTCGAGTCTTCAAATCCACAATAACCAAAGTATGATAAAGGCGACCCTAACAAACAGTCTCTCGAAAACCATTCCAAGCCACAGGAAAAGAAGGGTCACGGAAAGATGAAGAAGGACACCGGAAAATGGTGTGATTTCCACAAAATCCCCTGGCACAACACCGATGAATGTCGCTCAAAACAGTCATTGGTGGTTGAGATCAAATACAATGAGGCAAACCCTAATTCATAATCTAATTCAGAAAATATTGATAGAAGAAAGATCATCGACGTAGACCCCATTGCTATTGTCGTGACCACAACAATTAAACCAGAAGAACCCACAGATCCTGAAGAGGGGGAGCACCTTTTTCATTCACAGATGTGGGTGAAGGGGACCCCACTACATTTTATTGTTGATAGCAGAAGCCAGAAGAACCTCATCTTAGCAGAGGTCGTCAAACAATTGGGATTTTCGACAACACCACACCCACAACCATACAACATTGGGTGGCTTCGCCAGGGAAGAGATCTCTATGTCAGCCAACAATGTATATTGTCATACATCATCCATCCCTTCAAGGATGAGGTATTATGTGATGTTTCCCCGTTGGATGTCTGTGATGTTCTCTTGGGCCAACCATATATGTGGAAGCGCCATGCTATCTATGAGTCTCGACCCTGTAGTGCCATTGTTACTCTAGGGGGTCATGTCTACAGGATACCATAGGTAGTTTCAAATACTGTCCCACCTAAACAATGTCGCAAGGTAGTATCTCATACTAAAAATTCATCTTCTTCACAATCTGTTCAAAAGGTAAACAAAAGGATACTGCAACCACTACAGCCTCGGCCCAAGCACCTTCTATCCAGCAGAAGTAGGTTGACAAGATTGCAACAAAGTGTAAATATTCCTTCTGCACATAGGAATATCATGTAGCCAGACTGGTTAAAAAGGTCCAACCCTTCCAGCCACAGGTTCATGACAATCTTCAACAAGCTAAGTAGCGCAACTTATCCAACAAGGCAAGCAGCTCATCAAGATGTTGATTCAACAAACACTTTTCCCTCTCCCCGAGGCACTCAACGCAATGGAGACAATTGCTTACTAAGGAGGGAGGATTGATCCAGGTGGATATCGGTGGCCACCCACCTTTTTCAACTGGCTCAAAACGGTTTTATGGAAATTTGGGTAATTTACTATTTTTAGCAGTTTTTAAATTTTGGGGCCATTTTGAGGGCCTAAATGAAGTTTTTCAGGATTGAGCTTCTCAATGATGGCCAAAGGCTCTGATTGAGCCCCCAAAATGAATCTCCTCGATGATACCTTTTCAATGATCTATCGTGCGCCCCAAACGGAGATCGTATGCCAAAGTTACACCCCCGAGAAGTTGATACACCAAAGTACCCAAAACGGGGTCCACAAAATTGTTGGCTTTTCATCTTCCGAGGTTAGGGTTTTGGATTTTCTTTATGATAAAAAGGCCTTTGGAGCCTCATTGTAAAAATATCTTCTTACGAATGCGAGTAGCAGAAACATCTCTTCTCAGATATAAGTTTCTACCATTCTAGCGAGTCTTTCACTCTGTATTTTTACAATCTTTGTACATTTTCGCTCATTAATAGAAAATTGTGTATTATTGTATCTCTGTGTTTATGGTTGCATATTTGATACATTTATGTTATATTATTGGATATTTGGGATATCTATGTACATTTCTTTATTATATCTCTGCTCTCATTTTGTGCCGAAAATAATCCAGATAAGATTCCCCAGTGGAGTCGCTAATTCTGCTATGGGGAAAACCCCCCCTAATCTGGGTCTAGCGACTAGGAAGAGCTTTTACACCCTAAAAGATAGAAAAGGTTTTATTTTACCCCAAAACACACACAACCTTACGATAATTAAGGGAAGAGAAATAAGATAGAAACATGTACCTTAAATCCTTATGGCTGATGTTGATCCCTTCTTATTGCTTTTCGTTCCAAGACTGCAAGCCTCCTCCCAAAGCTAGCTTGAAACAATACTTATAGAACAAACTAGGACAACATATAATTAATTATCAATATTATCTAAGAAGTTAGTTATTCATGAAACGATTCATAAACATAAGATCTGGGACAAAAACTTTTATCTTTTATTATTAACAAAATTGGAGGTTACAACTTGAACTTTGTTGGCGTTGCTCCACGAACCTCACCTGGGTTCCTCTACTATGTCTCTGAGTGCATTATTCCCAATACTATATTCACCACCAACATGTTAATACAAGGGTAAAGGATGGATGGTATAAGGAAGATGGATGGGAGGGAATGTTGAGGATAAAACTCAAAGCAAAATGCAGAAGGCTTGGGGAACAAGGGAGAAAATTTGGTAGAGTTCGCTTGCCTCTAGTTTGATATCTCCAAATGACCCCCCTAGGGACCTTTTTATATGAGAAAATGATGGTTAATTTGTTACCAGAAAGGCTACAAGGGGTAAAATGGTTGCAAAACCTAAGATACCACATAAACTCCATCGGAAAGCGTTGATTTTGTATTGTTTTGTCACTTTTTAGAGTACATGCATGCTTTTAGTTATGCAACAAGTGTATGTACGCGGGATTTCAGGTATGCAGTTAGTGTATGTATGTGCTCTGCATATGCAACAAGGCGCGTATGCCATACAAAAACTTGTTTTTTAAGAAGAACTCCATCAAAATGGGTTGGTAGATGTATGAATGAGTAGGCCAACATCAAGGATGCATAGAAGTGGCATTTTGAGTTATAATAGTAGGGTTGAGACAGAGTACATAGAAGCTTGTTCAGCTAGTAGTGAAGCAGTGTGGCTTCGGACGTTTCTAGCTGGTGTGTTTGATCTCGAGTTAGAGGTGACTTGCATCTGGTGCAACAACCAGAGTTTTGTGAAGTTGTCGAAGAACCCAATGTTTCACGACGAGTCAAAGCCTATTGAGATCAAGTATCACTATATCAAGGATATGGTGCAGAGAGGAGGGGTGAAGCTCCAATATGTGGCTATGGATGAACAGGTAGTTGATGTGTTGACCAAGCCTCTGTCAAGGGAGAAGTTTGAGTACTTCCAAGGACAAGCTTGGTGTGGTCCAAAAGGATGTACCCTTATGATAAGGTATGATGTGTTACAGATGTGACTCCATATAGCAGCATGGTATAGTGTGGACACAAGGTTGTCATGCCTGGGAACTGACTATGGCACCAGTCAGGATGATGTGTATGCAGATCCTTCAAGGAGAGATTGTTTTCCTAGTTGTGGAGGCCCAATCAGTTTGTGTGGTTGGAGGATTAACACAGATCCTTTGGGGAGACTGTTCCTCTAAGACAACTAGAGGGACAAACTAGTGTGTTAGACATCTTATACTCCAGTGAAACAGTCTGGTACACGGGTCTACTACTCCAGTGAAATAGTCAGGTATGCAGGTACTCCATTGAAATAGTCTAGTATATTGCTACTCCAATGAAATAGTCTGGTATGCATAGATACTCCAGTGAAATAGCTTGGTATGCTAAGATATTGCTACTCCAGTGAAATAGTCTGGTACACATAGCTACTCCAGTGAAATAGTCTAGTACGTTGAGATATTGCTACTCCAGTGAAATAGTCTGGTATGCATGTTACAATGGTGTGCCAACCAGTGGGACTTATTCATATGAGAGTGCAACCTATGGGATCCCATATGAGACTTAGCCCCTTGAGGACTTATTCATGTGAGAACTATGTTTGTGTGACTCCATATGAGACTTAGTCACCCCGTTACCTAGTTCTACATGAGATGGTTGTTTCTATGACTGTAGATCTAGTGCTCAGATATTTTGGACCAGAAGAAAGTCCCATCATGATTGTTGTGCCAACTAGTGGGATTCAGTTTATGTTGATTACTACTATGGATGCATGCTATGTGTGGTTATAGAACTTCTTGTGATTTCAAATTCTGTGTGAGATGACAAGTTACTAGTTCTTTATGAACTAGATGTCAAATTTTGTGTGAGTTGATGAGTTACTAGCTCTTTATGAACTAGATGTCAGTTTATGTAAGTTGGAAAGTTGAAACCCCGTGATCACATAAAGCCTGAAAGGATGATGAGACGACAGATGCATGACTGTGACATGACCATCAAATAGTTTGTATGTGTGACTATGATAGAGCCTGTGTGGCTATGATGGTGATACTTGTTACATGATCTATTTGATCATGAGATGGCATGTTGGGCCATGCTATTTGTTACATGATATGTTTGATCATGAGATGGCCTGTTGGGCCAAGCTACTTGTTACATGATCTGTTTGATCATGAGATGGCATGTTGGGCCATGCTACTTGTTACATTATCTGTTTGATCATGAGATAACATGTGTGGCTATGGTGATGCTACCTATAGACTGGTCTGCAAGAACATGTGAGTCTTTCCCATGCCATGCGATATGGATGGATGTGTTTGAGACACGTGAAGAACATCTTAGTTAATACCTCCCTAGCTAAGAGGGAGTGTTGATGTTTTGGTAGTTGCAGGAGGTATTAACCTCCAAGTGTAACCTTTGTACTTAGAATAGAATATTCTGGAAGTAAGAGAACCATTAAACAAATTTGTAAAAACCCTAGAAGATAAGTTGGCCCAAAGAGAATAAAAATAAAGTATTAAAAGGCTCCCGAAAGTGAGGTCGGCCCCACATGAAAAGACACCTTGGCATACTAGTATAAATAGAAGCTAGGCACTCCTCATTTGTGCATACTCTCACTCAAAAAAGGAGGGTGCAAGTTTGAAGAGGTTTCCCGTTGTTATCAAAAGGAGGGTGCAAGGGTAGTGGAACCAATAGCGGACATGGCTTAGGAGGAACATTTGAGTCCTTGGAGGCTTGGAGGAGGAGCGTTTGACACATTTCATGGAGCACCCTTGCATTGGATCCTTTCTTGTGTAAGACATCACCTTGGATCTTGACATGTGTACCCTTTGAGTGCAACGTCTCACATGTGTGAGCCTACTTGTGGCTTTGTAAGTTTATTGTAACTGTTTAGCCGCACATATGTAGTGTTGGCCTCCCTTACCTCTCATATATGTAGAGGAAGGAGAGAGTCCTTTCATAACTCAATACCACTTCAACATATTGTGTTAGAGATGTGAGGAGTAGAGCACACTTGTCTATCTCTCTCTTTATACTTTATCTCTCTTTTCTTGGAGACATCAAGGTTTCTTAGATATTTTGGAGCATGTTGAATGTTGGTACATGTTAGCACTCAACTTTAGCACCATCATGCATGTTAATATTACTTGTCTTTTTTTCCTTACTTTATGGAGAAATTAATGGCATGTATAGATTATTTTTTCATGTTTCACAAATCTATAAAAGTAGGTCATTATTTTTGTATTGAACAAATTGTATTTATTTTCAGTTAGTGAATTGATTGATGAATATAGAGAAGAGTGATGTCATTACAATAATATTGAGTTCCATTCCTCGATCTATGTTCTCTTTTTCAAACTCTTAATCTTTGGTGGTTTCATAACCACTGCAATCTAATATCTATAGCTTATGCTAAATTTGATTCTATAGCTTGGTTTCATTCCTAAATCTATCATGGTATCATAGCCTAACATTTTCTAAAGAAACATTTTGTTGCAAGAATGTTTTCTCTCTGCTAAGTATTTGTTTATCTCGTATCATTGTTTGATCTAGAGAATCTTAAATGTAGGCGAAATATCATATTCTGGGGGATTTCATTGTGGTTCGATTTACTAGCATGTGCCCCTCTAAACATCCTTAGCTATCACTTACGCTACACGAATTTGAGCATCTTGAATTGCCAATATGCCCAATCAATTTGTTGTTGAGAATTTCATGGAGAACATTGGAAATATTCATTCCTCGGCTGTGTGATTCACTCACCTATTCTCGGTGAAATTCCTCAATGTCGCCATTGAAATTTGAATGGGTAAATCGGTGTTATTTATCATTGGCATTGAAGAATTCTACATGCAAGTTTTAGAGCCATTTTTCAACATTGTGAATTTCATTTGTTGCTACGACATATCTGTAATGACTAAGAATTTGGTTTGCAGCTACATCAAATCTATAGAAATTGTTGTAGTAGATTTGTAGACACAACAAATTGTTCAACAGACGTTGTTTTTGTAGTTGCAACTATTCTAATCATTTTAGCAATGGATCAAAGTTAAATTCCCTTCTTACGCCATTCAATTACTATGAATGGAAATCGAAGATGTTGATTTTCGTGAGGAGAAAAGGCTTGTTCAAAATCACGATGGGGATTGAAGATGAACCTACATTGAATGTTAAAAATACGAAGTAGTTTAATTGATTTGATGAAGCCTATGGTCTATTATGTCTCTATATATATCTCAATCTTCTTTTCCACATTGAATTTATAAGTTCACCCAATCATATCTAAACTAATACCAAAGGATTGTTTGGGAAGTGTTGGTGTTGTTATGTGC
>ML778266.1:757936-767981 GCA_009831015.1 Picea engelmannii
AATGTAACATAACCTAATCTATCATAACCATACTTCATCAGTATAATACCTAGCTGAACCAACCCCTAATATCCCAACCCATTACATATTTATACCAAAATCTAGGGCTAAGAACCCTAATCTATTCATCCCAAAATTATCCCATTACAATGCCTAGCTAGCTCAGTTAACTGGTTGTTTGATGCCTTTCTTCTACTTTTCATCCTTTATGTTGATTTTTTGTTGTTCTTCTATTTCTGGAATGCCGGGCTATCATTCTCCTGTTATGCTTTATTTCCTTGTTTTGTTCTTTTAGCCTTATTCTTCGAGCTGCGCATTGTCTTTCTTTTGCACACTTTCCTCCTTCTGTGCACTTCCCTGCTGGATGCGCCTTAGTTGCATGCTCTCTATATTTCCTTCTTCCTCTGCGCACTTTTCATATACTTAGGATTTTACCTCAAAACTTTATCAAAACTGAAAAAACTATTTTCAAGATTGCTTGTCCAACAGGCCCCCAACACTCACATGTGGCTCGTCCCGAGCCACTCGGACCTGTTTCCTACTCTTCCATGTCAAAATGAAGTTTTGAGAGGTCGTCTTTGCCCCCTCGACCTCTTTGATGATTATGGAATTTTTTGTTCTTATCTCCTCTGCTCCTTGCACAGTCAAGTTTATAAGTTTTCCCTTTGCTTCCAACGTTTCTTTCTTTACCCTACCCTATAGCATAGCCAAATATCCAATTACCCGCACTTCCTCTTCTTGCAATGGTCCCAGACTCTGTTGCAGGATATTTTGCTGATCCCTCATTTTCTCCACTTATACCCATGCATGTCGTTGAGATAGAATGGCTGACATGCACGCTATTGGTGGTAGTGTAGCCTCCCTTTTTGTTTCTTGATGTACCTTTTCGTGTGCCTCTCTTAGCTTGGCCTCTGTGGCCTTCATCTCTGAGTCTTATATCAACTATGTCCACACATGCACATTATCCTCACAAATTTTTGTGCATTCACCCTCAATCTTCTGGGGGAAATCCTGGCATGCTCCTTAGCTTTAAATATTCTATATGTGATCATAAGCCCTGAATAAATTCACTGATCTTCTGCACTTGTTCCTCCATAGTTGCTTCGACTAATAGGGGAACTATTGGAATTTCCTTATACAAATTTTGGACTCCTTCTTTTTGTTTCAGTTGTTTTTTCGTTGTTGTAGATGGTCCTCCAACTCTCGACGGTGTAATTTGTTTCCTGTGATTGATTCCTATACTTAGCTCAGTGTCTCTTGGTGGGTCGTTGTAGCTCGGATTTGATGGCTCGACTATGTTCTCCAATTTTCTATGGTTTTCTCTATTTGGTCCTGCTCACTTGT
The DNA here is from genome assembly GCA_009831015.1 of Picea engelmannii. Classification (NCBI taxonomy): domain Eukaryota; kingdom Viridiplantae; phylum Streptophyta; class Pinopsida; order Pinales; family Pinaceae; genus Picea; species Picea engelmannii. The sequence continues at coordinate 759,281 of ML778266.1, forward strand.
AACAATGGTTTAGACTTGACGACTTCCTGTTGTTTTTTGATTTCGAGCCAATTGTACATGTCTCATCCTACCTTAACTAACTTGCCCAATCCACCACTATGCTTGATGAGTTGTTTAACTAAATGATTCTTTATTACTAACTCCACCAGGTGATTTATTCCTCGTACTGTCGATCTATCATGATTTCTGGAGGATTTTCCCATTTAATACTTATAGGATGATTTTATGACCTGTCACTCATGTTTTCTAACCGTCATCTCCGTTCTTTAACGCTTTTAATGTTCTTGTCATTTCCCAATTGTGCATTGGCTTATTGTTGTTTTATCTGTACGCATCCTAGTCTATCTCGTTTGTGTCTCATCTCCTATTTTGGCGGAGTCCTATGTTGATGTGTGATGAAAATTCGTTTTTCACACATTCTTATGCCTTAGTATTTTAACACTCCTTTTATTTTCCCTATATCTACTTTTTATTTGTTTTTCCTTCTTTTTATTGCCTACTATGATACAACTACTATAATACAAGTGTTTCAGTGCAGCCCAAATTACTGTGTAGCCTATCAACCGTCTCTATAGAGTTTCAGCCGAATTGCATTCACCATTCCTTCCAAGACTTCTCCATTCAAGGTTTCCAACTGCACAACACCTGTCTTTGTTAGTTGTTGAATCACATAAGGTCCTAACCAGTGCACTCAAAACTTCCCTGGATGTTTCATATACTTGTTTTCATAAAGTAGTACCAAATCTCCAACTTGAAACTTATTATGTTTAATGTTTCAATCATGCCATGCCTTCTCTCTGGATTTTTGAACCTGCTAATGGAATGCTGCGACAAACCGATCTTCATCAAGTTGTACTAACCGTTCCAACCTCTCCTCTATTGTGCCAGTATATGATAGCTCTGTGATTTTTTCAATGAGTAGGATAGGCAAAATAAACTCCATTGGAATTACTGCTTCTTTCCCATATACCAACCTGAAAGGGGTATGTCTTATCAACTTCTTACTTGTAGTCATGTAAGCCCATAATACTACAGGAACTCTTAAGTCCCAATCGTCTCTCCCTACATTGAAAATATTTTTCAAGGCATTCTCCAAGATCTTGTTAAAAGCTTCCACGATTCCATTGGACTAAGGGTGATATGGGGTACTCTTTTGGTGATGAATCTGGAACTTCTCAGTCAATGATGAAATTGATTTGTTTAGAAAGTGTATACCTTGATCATTGAGTAATATGCACGGACATCCAAAACTTGTGACTACATTTTTGAACAGAAATTGTGTAGCAGTTTCCACAGTACAGTCTGTAACTGGGGTTTCTTATGCCCATCTTGTCAAATACTTTGTCGTCGTAATGATGTACCTCTCCCTGGATCTTCTTTCTCTTGGGTTGATTGGCCCCACAAAGTCGATGGCCCATTTCTCAAATGCTTTCAATGTAACATGTGAATTCAAAAGAATTTTCTCCCTCCTATATGGCTTTCCCACTCGTTGGCATACATCGCATGACTGTCAGTATTCCTTCGCATCCTTGTGAAGTGTAGGCCACCAAATCCCTATACACAAAATCGTCTGTGCAGTTTCTCTCCCTCCGTAATGTCCTCCAAAAATTCCATCATGCGCTTCTTCAAGTATTACTGACCTTTCATGCTCTAACACACATCGTCTTAGTATCCCATCTACACCCATCTTATATAAATTCCCTTCAATCAACTGATAATATGTTACTTTCACCACCAATTGTTTCTTTTGTGCTACAATCATCTCAGATGGATCCATGCCTATGTTTATAAACTGTACGATGTACGAGAAATAATCATCCACCGTCCTTACTGCAAATAATTGTGCATCTAAGAAGTTGTCATCTAAATTTCTTGCATCTTCCCCTGACAATATGCATGATAGATGATATGATCATGCATTCAACTTCCTCGGTTTCACTATGACTTCAAAGTCATATTCCTAAAATAATAATATCCACCTGCATATTCTCCCCCCCAACACTGGCTTGTTGACTAAATATTTTAATGCAGAATGGTCTGTATACATCTTAAAGTGAGACCCCAATAGATAATGCCTAAATTTATGTAGTACATAGACCATTGCCAATCCTTCTCATTATGTGGTTGTATAGTTCTTCTCTGCTATAGACAACTTCCTGCTTGCAAAATAAATTGGGTGATCTATGTCTCCTCCCCCTGGATAGGATAGTACAATGCTCAATGTTATGGATGATGCGTCCACGTGTACATGAAACTCCTTGTTAATCCAAAAAAATTAAAATCGCCGCGGTCACCAACTTTTGTTTTAGGGTGTCCAACCCCCTCTAACAGTCTTCATTCCATTGAAACTTTGCTTCCTTCTTTAGTAACTTCTCCATCGACGTTGTGATGTGCACATATCCCTTGATAAATTTCCTATAATAACTTGTATGACTCGACATCTCCCTCAGCTGTCTGACTAATATAGGTAGTTCTAACTCCAAAATGAATGTGATCTTAGTTGGGTCTACCAATAGTCCTTGTTTACACACTACATGTCCTAACAGAATTCCAAACGGTGCACAAAAAAATCACTTCTTCAAGTTCAACAAAATATGACATTGCCTACATCGATCCAACATAAATATAAGAACTTCTATATGATCCTTTAATAGACTAAACACCATCCAATCATCCAATTATACTTCTAGGAACTTATGGATGAACTCCTTGAATGCTACAACCACTACCCTGGAAAACACCGCAGGGGCATTCTTCAATCCAAATGGCATAACTATGTACTGATAATTTCCCCATTCTATCACAAAAGTGGTCTTGTGTTGATCCTCCTGTGCGATTTTTATCTGATGCTACCCAGAGAATCCATATGTAAAAGAGTAAGTTTCCTAGCCCACGTTCTCCACTACTTCATCCATGAATGGTGTTGGAAATGGGTCATTGAAGCATGCATAATTTAACTTCCTTAGATCTACACAGATCATGATTCCTCCTATCTTCTTTTCCTGCACCACCATCATACTGATCCACTCAGATTATTCTACTAGTTCAATGATTCCTATGTCCAACATCCTATATATTTCATATTTTACCTTCTCCTTATACCTCAGATTTATCCTGTAATACCTCTTGCGCACTAGCTTAGCTCCTGGTTTCAATGGGATCTTCATCTCGCTTAAGTCTCCTTCTATTCCCTTCATCTTTGAAAAAATCATTGGAAATAGGTCATGTTATTCTCCCAGTAAGTCTGCAATCTTCTCAAATTTATCCTCACTCCAATAGTCCCATTTATACACAAACTTGGGATTCTTTGTCATCCCGATGTTTACCCTCTGCGTATTTATAGGTTGTCTATATGCAGCAGATTTGAGCTTCGGTCCTTCTATGACTCATTATCCTCATATATTATATATATGTACATTCCTGGGATCCTCTTCATCATACTCTTCTTGGCTACATTATATCATTCTAGTAGCTCATGTACAGTCATCTTGGCTCTGTGCTCGCTGCATACTGGTATCACCTCCATCGTCTCTTCTTCCGAGAATATCTTCATCTGAATATCCTATATCACTGCATTTATAGATGGAGATTCATGCTCAAATGTAAACATGATTTTAAACCTCTAGATCAGTTCTTCCCATCTTGATGTCTTCCTACACATTTCCAACTCCAAATACCAGTTCTTTGGAATCGTTTCGAGTGTGTGTATAAATTTGTGTGTCCACTCTGTCTCTGGGACTAAACCCCACAAATCCATGTGTTGTTCCACATGACTTGTTGGGTCACTCTCCCCTATATATTTATGCACAATGTTTTCTCCCTCAGTGCCAAACCTTATTTTCATTAGTCCACTGCATTGTGACCAATCTTCCATTCCCTCTCTGTGTGCAGCCCACCATCTAGTTGGCATCACTTTTAATACCACATGTAGTGCTAACAACCTTTGTTGTTTGGGTACTTGCAACTCAAATTATTTTACAAACATACTTATATCAGTTAATACATCATACCTGGGAAGATTACATAGCTCTGTTCCAATCCAACGCAAGGATCGGGTGATGCATGCACATCATCTAGTTGACACTTCATGCATTCTCTGTTGCCAATGCTCTAGACCTTCTTCTGAATCTAACGCACATGAATTGATACTTCACCAACTCAACGCAGCATATGTTTTCGGGTTGACATAATCCTCCATCTATGTAGTCATGTTATATAAATTGTCAATGTCATTCCCTCTTGTTGTTTTTATGTATGTCTTTCCTTCTAATGGGTCCAAGGGTGAGATAACTCTCAAATCTCCAACTTCAAATATCATCTCCCTCCTCTTCAATTTGATGATCACTTGGTTATCGAAATCCCATTCCAGTCCCATCAGTGTTGGATATGGTTGAATGTCGTCCACAATCTCAATAACTTCAAAGTCTGCCATGCTACGCACCCCATCTATGTTCACATGTACTCCTTTCAATAGGCCAATCGAAACTAGTTTGTGTTGATTCTCTAGCCTGAGATGAACATGAGACTTTACCAACTTGGGTTTTCCTATCAGCTCCCATGTCTTCTTAGGTAACATGTTCACGTGAGAACCTAAGTCTAAAATAATATTATCCACATCATACTCTCCAATTTGTGCACTGAATCTGAAATCTTCATTGGTTCACTTCCTGCGCAATACCTGATTTACCATCCTTTGTGTAATAGGATTTTCCCTTTGCCTTGTGAAGTGATCAATCATGTCATATAATGTACTCAATGCATTTTCATCTTTGATTATCTCTAAATAATTTCTCAAGAATTACGTTAGCATATTTACCTTCATCGTTGGATTCTTTGGTATTGTGTGATCTTCTTCATGAGGTGTCATTGGTGTTGATGCTCCCCAATCCAGTCCAAGTACTTCTTTCCTTGGCCTTTGATATGTCTCCTTTTCTTGTTGAGGATCAAAGTATGGTATGGGCCCGGCTGACTTTCTTACTCATTGTTTTGTCTGCATTCCTTCATCTATCCTATCAGTCTATGTTCTATATCCTATGCATGTAACAATGGCTACTCTAGGTTCTTCATTGCGTCTTTTGGTTGATACCATCTACACATTATGATTCAGATTCGAGTTCTGGTTTCCCCTAGCCTACCACTTCACAACTAGTTGGGGAAAATCTTATGTCGAGTGATCCAATGCTCTGAAATATGTGCACGTCGTACATGGATTATAGCAGTCATGGGCCAAGTTTCCTGGTTGATTACAGTTGTAACATATAATCAGTCCTCTTCCCCCTCTTCCAAAATTCCCTCTACCTTGAACTCAGCCAAAGTTTCCTTTGTTCCCTTGATTGAAACCTCTTTGATTGTTGTATTGTGGACCCCCCTCTTCTGATGTAGAATTTTCTTCCTGGATCTTGTACATATCGGATGTGCACTCCCTCATTAAGTCAAATTCATGACAATCCTTCTCCTCTTGTCCTGCATATTTGCAAAAATTACAAAACAATTTCTTTGGCATACTCTGGTACTTTTGTAGTAGTGGAATATTAGTTGGGTGATCACCCCATTTTTTACATACCTCATAGTATCCTCCTCCCGACAATGGATTTGGTGCTCCTTTCGCAAAATATTGTGCGAATGTTGGGAATTCATACTTGTGATGGCCTTCAATCCTACATTTTGTACACCATTGTTGCTCACATTTCTCCTTTCCCTTTGTTAGTTCTACTAATTGAATTGTTGATGAATCCAACTACATCTGAAATTGCATCGTTCCTCCATTGTCTCCCACCGGAGATGACTCTAGTTTCATCACAATATCTAGTGTCTCAGTATGCAACGCAACCTTATGCTAGATCAATGTCCTCCAAATGTGTGGTAGAATCACTGCAATAAGCCATTCTTGGTGCTATTGATATGGGATTTGGAAATTTAATCTACCCATCACATCCTTAAATATCTGGTCATAATCCCATACTAACTCTGTTTGTACTTGTTTGATCTCCTTCAATTCAGTGTGATGTACTTCGACTCTAACTTTGGCTTCTTGAACTCCTTCAACAATGTTGATCCAGGTGGATATTGGTGGCCACCCACCTATTCCAACTGGCTCCTCTTGTTAGTTTTTAGTACAACACCTTCTTCTGTACTTATTTGTAATTGTGGGTTATACACTTTTGGGGTTTTCTAAAGCCCTATACATATTCCAGGTGGATATTGGTGGCCTCCCACCTAATCCAACTAACTTATTTTGTATGTTTTCAATATTTTTTGGATCGGATTTTGAACCTGGGTTCGACGCCGTGTCTTTGACCTCAACCACCAATGATTGTTTCCAGTGACATTCATCGATGTTGTGCTAGGGGATTTTGTGGAAGTCACACCACTTCCTAGTGTCATTATTCATCTTTACTTTACCCTTTTTTTCCTATGTCTTGGACTGGTTGTCTGGAGGTTTTTGGTTAGGGTCATATTTACCATGCTTTGGTTGTTGCAGATTTGCAGACCTGAATTCCCATTTGTTCTGGTCCCTAATTTTTTGCTCAATTTTGAAAACATATTGATGGGAATCTCCCAATGATGAGATGTTTAGGAAATCCATTTCAGTTTGGATGTAACTATGCAGAGCCCCATGGTATTTCATAACCATATGTCACTCGAAGTCTTTGATACCCATCTTGGTGCGCAAGGTATGGAAAGTATTTGTGAACTCTTGCATTGTTTGGCTCTTCTCTTGCCACAGTGTGGTCCATCTCATGTACTGGTCTTCATAGTTATCAATATGATAGTACTGTTCTTTGACCGCATCCACAAAAAAATCCCAAGATGGCTCGACCCAATATATTCCAGATTCCTCTATGGAACCTTGCTCCCAGTAAGTTTCCCACTAATGTTTGACACGGGGGAGATACTTGAGGAGTGAGAAGGTGATCTTTTCCCTATCAGAAAAATTTTGAACAGAGCAATAACCTTCTAATAGATTTAACCATTTTTTTAGGGCATTCGCATCTATATGACCTTCAAATATAGGAATATCAAAATTAACTTGTACCTTGGAAGGAGAGGTTCCTCCAAAATGGTCACTTGATGAAGATGCGTCTGTTGCTATTGATAGGTGTTGAAGAATGTGTGCAAAATTCTCCATCATTTCTTCCCTCTATCGCATGAGAGCTTGCTCAAGCAATAGGTTAATAGATTCTTCTTCTCCATCATATTTATTTTCTGCCACCATCGAGGGTTTCTTGGGCGTGCGAGGGTGATTTTCCTCAAGAGAGAAAAACTTGAGACCCAACTGGATATACTCAGACCTTGTCGGGGACATGCGCTGAAAAACGATCAAGAGCAACCTGCTCTTATACCAATGATCCAGATTTATTTTCGGAAGAAAATGAAAGTAGAGAAATTACATTGAAATGCTCATGGAAATTTCAAAAAATAGAGAAACACAACAATACTTGATTTCTATTAATGAAAGAATTGTAAAGAGATTGTAAAAATACAGTTCAAGACTCGCTAGAATGGTGGTAGCTTTATCTCTGAGAAGAGATGTGACAGCTACGCTCATTCACCAGAAGATGATTACAATGAGGCTCTGAAGGCCTTCTTATGATAAACAAGAATTACAAAACCCTAGACATCCAAAAAACTAACCCTATTAGAAGAAACACCAACATTCATGTGGGCCTCGTTTGGGTAAGTTAGTACATTAACTTCCCGGGGTCACAACTTTTGCATAGGATATTTGTTTTAGGTGCGTGATAGCCCGTTGGAAAGGTCTTTTCGATAACTATGCATTACACCGTCAAACTCTAACTCCGTTTATAGTTTGATTGTGGAAATCCAAAAAAACATTGTTTTGATGCCCAAAACGGCCCTGGAAGGACAACAAGATGTGTTGACATGAAAACATACAAAATAATCATGTTGGATTAGGTGGGAGGCCACCAATATCCACCTGTAAGATGTGTAGGGCTTTAGATGGCCCTAGAAGTCTATAACCCACAATTACAAAGAAGTACAAAATAACGTGTTGTAATAAAAACTAACAAGAGGAGCCAGTTGGAACAAGTGGGTGGCCACCAATATCCACCAATATCTACAAGATACCAAAGGTAGTTCTGACTACTGCTCCACCAAAATAGAACCGCAAGGTAATATCTCATAATTCAAAATTCATCCTCTTCACAGTATGTTCAAAGGATGTACATAATACCACTACAACCACTACAGCCTCAACACCTTTTATCCAGCAAAAACATATTTTCAAAGAGACAGAAGATATTGTTTCTTCACCTAAAATGATGCCTACACAATGCTCCATCCAACCTAGATAAAATAGGTTGGTCGAACACATTCAACCCCTCCAGCAACAGGTTTGTGACAGTCTTCCACAAGCCAAGAACCACAACTTCTTCAACAAGACACGCAGCTCACCAAGATTCAGATTTAGGAAATGCTTCCCCCTCTTCCCTGGGCACTCAACGCAATGGAGACCATTGATTCCTAAGGGGGGAGGATTGATCTAGGTGGATATTAGTGGCCACCCACCTGTTCCAACTGGCTTCTCTTGTAATTTTTTAGTACAACATGTTCTTTTGTACTTCTTTGTAATTGTGGGTTCTACACTTCCGAGGTTGTTTGAATCCTATACATCTTCGAGGTGGATATTGGTGGCCTCCCACCTAATCCAACTAGCTTATTTTGTATGTTTTCATGT
>ML778266.1:785638-832290 GCA_009831015.1 Picea engelmannii
GGTTTAATTTTATTCATTTCTCCTTTCAATTCCTCCCTTCCAGATTTCTGATGTTTTCTGGTAGGTGATGGGCTTGAACTGCTGTGTGTCTTACTGCCAGAACATTTTTGGGAGCGACTGTGATGTCGGCTACCACTCCTCGATCTGCTTCTTTCCCCATGAGCTCTGCGACTCTCCGTCGTACTTGAGTCTCTTCCTTTCTCAAGTTTCTTCTCTATTCTTTCCAAACTCTGCATAAATCTTAAGTTTAATTTCCCTTGCCGATCTCTGACTTTCATGAGCTTTCGGCTATCAGCTCGGCGTTCCTTAGCCTCTCTTTGTAACCCTTCAATGATTTTCATCATATGTCCTTCCTTATCCATCTCTTTTCCATGCCCATTAGAGTGCGATCCTTCGACTCCTTGGTTAACATCCTTTCCTTCCTGATCATCTTCCATTTCAGGAATAATTGGCATTCTTCCCCACTCCATACTTGGTGTTGATTGTCTGGAGTTTTGGCCTCTGTTGTATTCGGAACAAACACTGTGCAATCCAATTCAAAAATTGTCAGGCCATTAAACTTCATGAATCTCCCACAATATTCATAATTAATATGAACAAGAACAAAAGTTATTCATCTTCACAAGTTTTCTGAGTTCTGTATAGCTCTATGTTTTTCGGTTGACCGAGACTTCCATTTCAGTTATTTTGGGATTCCCAGTTTCGGAGTTTCGTAACTCCTGACGTCGGGGTTTACTATCCTCTCGTATTCCCGATCTCCGATAAGCCCTTTTTAACATGCTAGTCCTCCTGGGCCTAGCCCTTGACTCATGTGACCATGCGCCAAGACCGTGGTCGTTTCCCTCTAGTGTCTACTCCTATCAGGGTTTCGGCCCTTGCGCTGTCAACAGGCGCATGTCCTTGCAACCCCCGCCTTTCCGATTTCCGATATGCCTTATCCCTCCAGGCTAAGCCCTATCCGATGTGACCGTTGTCTTGTGACCCAGGCCTTATCCCTTATCGGGGTTCGGGGTTTCGCAAATATGAATGCGCCCAAAACGCTTGATAGCGGAATCCCCGATTTCCCAAATTCCGATGGACTCCGTCCGTCCTAGCCCTCCGGGATAGAGCCTCATCATACAACCACACTATATGACCTTAGTCAAACCACTCCTCGGGTTTCGGTGATTTCAACTTCAAGCTCATATGCTCACGAGATCTCCGATGGGTCCCAGTCGTTGACTTATCAACAATCCTTTCTCCTGTTGCTATAAATCTGCCACTTGTCCTCCTAACAGTCGGTGTGCCCCCCACGCATCTAAGCCTTATCGGGAAATCGCGTATCGCGATTTTCCCTTGCACGAAACCTTTGCCTCCGGGATCCCCGATATCCCGATGCCCGATATCCGACACGCCTTTCGCTTTAACACTTCGCGATCAAGTCAGGAACATGTGACCTTCGTTCATATGACCGCAGTCATATGCTTTTGTCGGGTTTTCGAGGTTCGGGGTTTCAAAGTGTATGACTCACTCATCACTGGGTTCCCGATTTCCTGATTTCCGAATTCTCAAATCCCGATTTTCGATAAGCCCTTCCTATCGGGACTTTCCCGATGAACCTCAATCACCGGTGGATTTACTCCTTGTCGGGACTTTCCCCGATGGTGCAGATCTCTGCCATGTGTCCACTAAATGAACGGTCCAGATCTTGTCGTGAATTCGCGGATCGCGATTTCGTGTGACAAGATTTCTACGTGCTCAAGAGTTCCGATTCTCCGAGTTCTGACTCCCTCCAGGATTCTGACACGTGTCCTCCCGAGATTTACGGCTTTGATCCCTCCTCAGGTTTTCGAGAATCACAGGGTCTCTATTCCCTTGAGTTCTAATATCCCGACGCCTCTTCGGGACTTCTCCTCTACCCATGAGGACTTAAGTTCCGCGCAAATTTCGTCAACTCGGACGGTTGGCGGTTAATCCCACAGGGATCTGACAACTCACGATCCTCCCGAATTTAAACTCCTGTGCAGTATCAAGGGGTTTTAAACCTCGTGCACGTTCTCCATATCTGGCGGTTGCAAGGGTTCGCTTTCCTTCCCGAACAGATCCGATGGTTCTAACACCCTTGGTGTAGAAACCTGTCTCCCTATGGTCATAGACCGTACCCGCTGCGGTTTCATAGTACCTCTATACCTCCTGAGCTTATAAACGTGGTCAAGCAACTACTTGACGCATTGGAACAAACCAACATCCGAAATTGGCCATTCCAGGCCCAATTTCCCTTCACATTTTCGGTCCAAAGACCGCTCTACTGGCCCATTCAGGCTCAGTGTCGAAACCTTGGCTCTGATACCAATTTGTAGCGTACCCTTCACTACCCAGGTTTCTCAACCTCTCAGTTCTCCATTCCTTACATGGAATTATAAGCAAATGCATTTAAAACAATTAAACACACTTAAAAACTCAGAGTAAAATATATGGGTACTGCTATAAATAAATGTTCCATAGCATTCATCATTAATTCATTTACACAGCGGAAAACATGATACAAAACAACACAGTCATGCCGAACTTGTTAAATCATAATTCAAAATACTTATATTTAATCAGCTGGAGAAATCACCAACCAAGTGCAGGCCTTCCACGAACCTCCCAGCCTTAGACCACACTGTTCATCAGCTCAACAGTAGGTCACCCCCGAGCTGTGACCAAGCTCCACCCCAAGACAAGGAATCCTAGACTAGGCTGGGGTTACAGGGAAGATAGCACATACACATTCACCAGGAAGAAGCTCTCCCAGGAATCTCCCACGCTCACTGCACACAGACCCTCATTCCCCACATGCCTGTTCCACCCCAGGAGAGTGCACCTTCTCTGTCACCTAGACAGTCCTTCGGCTGCCAGTCTCCCTTACCTTGGGTTACAGGAACAGACCGGACCGGAATTCTCCGGGCTCTGTGGCAGCTACAGGGTTCCTTCTAGGAGTTCTCTTCTCCCTCTGCGCACTCTCTCACCTGGAGGAGTCGCTCACAGGCCAACAAGCCTCACGCAGTCCAGCACTGCGTAGTCATATCAATCAACGGGAAAACACAGGGAATGCTTCCCAAAAAGGTTCGGCTGTCACAGGATAATCTCACCGGATGATTTCAGAGCAGGCTTCACGCCCAAGCTAGCTCAGTTTTCCCCAAACAACCGGGCATTCTTCCACTCGAGTTTAACACAAGGAATTCGGGTTCAGGAAATGCGTTCTCGGGATTGCCTGGAACAGGCGCAAACTCACAGCTCTGGACAGGTAAACATGGTTTTCCTCAGGCAAATCAGCTTAACGGGTTCAGAGATGCATCAGGGTATCCGGCAGAGGTCGTACGGTTCCACACACAGAGGTTCGGTTCCCGAATGGAGGAGCATCCCCCCCCCATGGTTCAGTTCAAGGCTTATATTTGCATGCACCAGGGTTGACACTTGTCACCCTGGGAACTGCATGCCTACCACAGCGTGCATCCCCTTTTCACGTTCCCTCCTTTGCTAGGAACTTAGGATAAATAGAAATGCACATGTCTCTTTTGAAATAATATTAAAATATTATTTCCCAAGCTTAAGCCCCCAGGCTTAGCACTCAGCCCCTTTCCCACCTTCCATCCCTTGATCCCTTGCCCACTCTGTGGAAGCTTAGTCCCCCATCACTCTTTCATCGTGGTCGGTCTGCACTGGCGGTATTTATATTTATTAATTGAATTGCATACATACAAGTAAATCAACAGGCTCCTGGCCTTCCAACTCTTAGGCTCCCTGGCCTAAAAAAACTCATAAGCCTACAGCTTATACAAAATTTGGCTCACCAGCCTATAGAACATATTTACAATTCTTTGCATGTAACATGATCTGTAACGGGGCTCGGCCTTGGGGACACTACACTCCTTCTCTTGTACTTAATGTAGTCACCATCCCTCGGGAACATTAAATCATGCACTCACATGCTAGTTGGAAGACTAGCTCTAATACCACTGTAATAACCCTCCTTGTTGCTCTAAAGTCCAAATATGATGTAATATTGGCATGCCCCAATGTGACTAGCCCATGGTACCACCACTTTTGGGGCTCTCCATCCAAATGAAAAGTAGCATACTTGATGGCATCTACCTCTGTCATGGGGTTGAGTTGGAAATATGTGTCCAACTTATGAACCCATGATCTAGAAGTGAATTTTCTAGAGCCATCAAAATAGGGGATGGGTAATTTCCCAACCTTTTGTTGAAGCTCCCAACTCCATGGGCCCCTTTTGTAATCTCTATGCTTATTCCTGTACTTGATAGTACAAAAATATTGCAAAGACATGGCTTCCTGAAACTCATCACCAAGAGTCTGATACTCCCTCAAATAATCAGTAAAATCTTCCCCTTTTCCTTGTTGTCCCTTATTTCCAGCCTGTTTTCCTTCTAAGAACCAAGGCATGTGAGGTCTAGGAGTCGCTCTACTAGTATTCCCAATGTTACTCCATGTAGGGAAATGAGTGTTGCTCCCTTCAACTCGGTTCCCATTTTTACCATGGATGCCATTAGTCCCTCCTAAACCATTATTTCCTGCAATATTTTGATTCCCTTGATTGTTTGTAACAAGCTAAGTGAGAATATCAACCATCTATCGCTTCCCCCTTACCAATTCATTTTGTCCCCTTACCAAGTCATTTTTTCCCCTTACCTAGTCATTCAGAATATCCATAGTGTTGTCCTCTGGTTGTTCATTTGTGTTCCTCATGCTTCCCTCTGCTTTTGACTCTAAATCTAAATGAAATATGTTACCAATACCTCTCCTTCTCTTGTACTTAATGTAGTCACCATCCCTCGGGAACATTAAATCATGCACTCATAGGCTAGCAGGAAGACTAGCTCTAATACCACTGTAATAACCCTCCTTATTGCTTATATAATTTTTGGTTTGCTGCTATTATGTTTTCCTGGTTATGTGGTTTAGGAATTTCATCAAACAATTTTCCAACATGATCAAATACTGATGTAGAATCTCCTCCTAACTAGTGATTTGATTTTATATGTATTTCTAGAATGTTTTATTGTCGACTTGGTTCAACACTTTGGTCAAATAGTTCATAGCTGGTATATTATGTTATTACTGATAAGGTTTTATTGTCTAGTTGGTACACATATTTTGATAAACAATTCATAATAGAACCGTAATGAATTTGGCACACAATAATTTATTGGCATTCAATATAAAGAAAATAGATATCACATTCAACAATGTCAATAGTTCATTCCATATTGCAACAACAGGGTAAACTCATCAACATAATCTAGTTTATTTAACCTTTTTTTACTGACCTGTAGATGACATGCTTGGACAACAACTAATGTCTAAGAATCCTTTGTATTTCTGGCAGCCAAGATACACCCAGAACAATAGTGAAATAGCACAATGTGTTGAGCAACTGAAGTAATTAGAAGCAACTCCTCTAAGCAATGGTTTTATTCTTGTGAAGGTTGGTACAACCCTTTCTTGGGTTCCCATGAGTTGTCCAAACAGGGTAAGGTCCTCCTTCTGAAATACATCAGTAGCAAATCGACCCTCTTCCTATACCACAAGCCGTTATAAATGATGTAGCCTCTCCTTGCTAGGTACACAAACTGTTAGGTGGAGGTTTGACCTTCCCTAAACCCTTTGATATGCATACAAGAGGTGTGCCTCCCCTCTATATACCCCATGATTTGGAAATGGAGATTTTAGCTACCACGATCACCACAAATCTTTGTCTACTCCCTCGATCTAATCAAAGATTAATCCTCCTTATGCTCCAATGAAAACCTCTGATAAATCTGAGTGATTCCTCCTACCAATTAGCTAGGGTGGAAGATTTCACCACCAAAACAAATTCTCAACAAGGGTTTCTCTCCAAAACCCCTAGTAACCCACAAGATCTATCTCCAATACATTTTTTGTAAAAATGATCAAGAATGACATAAATGAGCCCCTATCTCTCGTATATACCCTTTTTATCTTTTTTCTTCTGCTCAATTAAAATTTATAAAAGTGACTTTTCAATTCACCTTTAATATCTCTTATAAATTCACTTTATCACCCCTTTTTTTCATTTAATTACTCAATGTCACTTTCTAATGTTACTTTTTCCTCCAAATGACATTAAATAATTAATCCATTAATTCCCTTTTTTATCGACTATAGCCTATGAGAATCAAGTAGAATACTAAGTTGTCCTCCAAGAGAGATCACCTGGAAAAGGACATTATACCCCACCACAAATCAGATCGTAATTTCCTAGAGTGCTTTTTTAGGATATCTCCTTGAGTCACTATCATGGAAAATTCATGATCTGCAAGCAATCCAATTTTCACAGTGATTTCTACTTACGGTGAAGCTGATGATATACTTGGACTTATTATTGATGTAGAGGAAACATTTTCCTCTTCTTTAGATGATGAGAGTGATTATGAGGGTTCTACTATAGATTCAAATTTTGTACATCCTCCTCATGAAACTCCTATCATGACACCATGATGGGCACACCATAACTATAGGCAATAGAAAAGTTTGTTAGAGATTCAACAAACCCCAGGTGGACAAATTCTCAATTTCAGGTCACTCCACAATTGCTCTCTACTAAAAAACCATTTCTACCTATCCACTATTATATTACTACTTCTACATATCCATAAACCTTTCAAGAGGCCATGAATTCTTGAGTGGGACGAAACTATGCAAGAGGAATACAACTCATTGATTTGGGACCATACATAGGATTTGGTTCCCCTTCCTAAATAAATACATATTGTTTGATGTAAGTGGATATAGTAGATAAAGTTTACAATGAATGACACAGTGAACAAGCACAAAGATTAACTAGCATTAAAGGTATTCTCACAAGTACCTGGCATAGATTACAATGAGATGTTTGTACAAGATATAAATATGGATTGTATTCATCTTGGGTTAGCCATTGATGTATCTCATCACTGAGAAGTTCATCCAATGGGCATAAAGAGTGCATTTATTCATGGGGATATTGAGGAGGAGATTTATATGGATTATCCTCAGGGGTTCTCTTAGGACTCTTCAATGGTGTGCAGATTTAGAAAAACCCTTTATGGCCTCAAACAAGCCCCTCAAGCTTGGTATGCCAAGATGGATTCCTTCCTTCTCTCTCATGGATCTTCTCGATTCCATTCTAATCCCAATGTATGAATTCTCTAGTAGGATGACTCTCTCATGTTCATGGTATCATATGTAGATCATTTCTTGATCACTGACATCTCCTCAACATCCATTGTTGCTGTAAAAATTACCTTGCAAGATAGGTTTTTTATGAGCAACCTGGGGTAGCTATATTATTTTCTTAGGATTAAGATTACTCAATCTGATTCTAGGATCATTATGGCACAATCCAAGTATGATATATATCTTCTCTCATGATTTTAGATGGCTAATTTCAAGCTTGTTGCAACTACATTTATCTTTGGTGTCAAAATTGAGGCTACCTATTCTTCACCTTTGGTTGAAATCACCAGATATAGATAGCTAGTTGGGAGTCTTATTTATCTCACACATACTAGGCTTGACATCTCTTATGATGTTGGAATCATTTTCATATTTATGTAGGAAGCCCACGACTTATACTATAAGGAAACCAAGTGGATTCTTCATTATATTCAAGGAACACACATGTTTGGGATTCATTACATAGCATGTTACAACCTCAATTTAGTGGGATATACATATTTAGATTGGATGAACAAAGCTACATATCACAAATCCACTTCATTCTACCACTTCTCCCTTGGTTCTAGTTCAATTTATTGGTCAAGCAAGAAGTAATCAACCATTTCTCTATCTACCATAAAGGCAAAGTATTGGGGAGTTTCTAGTGCAACCATTGAATCCATCTACCTTAATCGTATTCTCATAGGTTTGGTATCCAATCAGGGAAAATTTTAAGGGCTAAATTTCTCCCATCGGTTAATTTTCCATGTTTTAACCCAAAAAAAGATTTTCCTTTTGCAATTTTTCCTAAGAATAATTCACCCAAATTATATAGAATAAAATTATTTTACTTTATAAATCGCCAAATTTTCTAGAAATTGTATAAAATCCTTAGAAATTTGAATATTTTTATAAAAATATTTCCAAACATTTGATAGTTTCCATTTTAAGAATAAGTAATATTCACCAAGGTTTCTACACTTTAACATAAATATGGATCCTAAAAAAATTTCCTATATCCAATATTGCTTCCCATATGTCATTTTTTGTGAAAAACAGAGTATCATTCAGATCTCATGAGATCTAGTTCATCGGCACTGGAGCACATTGAGATTCATATGCACTACATTTGGGAGTGTATCCATGGGAAAGTCATTGATCTGATATACTATTCAACGATGGAGAAGATTGTCGACATCTTCACCAAACCTTTCACGGAGAACATGTTTCTTTATTTACAAGCTATGTTGGGGGTGCAGGTGGCTTCTTCTCTAGAGCAAGCTACATAGTCTTATCTTTTTATTTCCTTGGGGTGGGTTTCACATTGGATTTTCCTCTCTTTCTCACTTTTTGAGAGATTTTTTCATAAATGGGTACTGAATATGGCTTCACATTTTCCAAGACCCATCTCTCTCACCACATTCTCACATAATTTGTTCTTATGGGGGGTTTTTGGTGCATCTTTGTGCTCTATTTCAACACATTCATTCTCGTTAATATTACGTAGCTTTTCTTCCTTTCTTTTTGTGGAGAAATTCATAGCATGCAAATATTTTGTGATGTTTCTTAAATCTATAAAAGTAGGTCATTATATTTGTATTGCACACATTTTCTTTCTTTTTAGTTAGTTAGTTGTTTAATGAATATAGAGTAGAGTGATACCATTATAGAAATATGTTATTTCAATCCTTGATCTACATTCTTTTTTTTACACTCTTGATCTTGGGTGGTTTTATAACCACTACAATATTATATCTGTAGCTTATGCTAATTGCAATTCTGCAACTTGGTTTTGTTCTTAAACCTCTCTCATTGAATACTAGGGTCAAGGTTTCATCCCTTAGAGACATTGGAGGATGGGTTTTGTGATTAAACCCTTTATTTTACTTTTTGAAGGAGCGGAGAAGAGGAGATGACTTACCAAGGAGGCTTGCTAGTGTTGATGCTAGCTTCTGGAGAATCTTTGGTGGAGCTAGGGTTTTCTTGGTTTTTGCTAGCTAGGGTTTTGGAGAGATAAATGATTGTACTAGCCTTGGGATAAGGTTATGGTAAGTACATAAAATTGAGTTTTGTTCGTATATATGAATTTTTCAGTTGTCCAATAATTGTCTCATTGCATATTTGATTTTCAACTATCTATTTCTTCATTGTTTGTTAATTTCTAGCACTAGTATTTCTTGTTGATTTAACATACGTTAAGGATGAAATTATTGATGGTTTTAACATTAACATTGAAGAAGATAGGGATTATTTCATATTGTAATTCTACTATTATAAAGTGATTTTTAGATCTAGTTTATGCATGATAAGATTACCCTAGAGGGATGAAACTTGTGGGCACACATTTCGTATCTTTTCTCTTAGATTGTCTTATTTATTGGGGTTGTTAAGAGACAAAATATTGTTTGCTACTGTTAATATTATATCATATTTCATAACATCCCTAAGGATGATGATTCAAAGAATAAGATCTAGAAAACATCTAGGAAAGAGGTGAAATATTTGAATTTGCATTAATTTCCCTAGATAGAGGAAACTTTTGCATGGTATCAGAGATTTTGCGGTCAATATCACTTTAGGTGAAAGAGGGAGTTGGTGTTTTAGTTGTGATGTACTTATGAGTGTAACACACCCAATCCCTAAAAATCCTTTCTAGGGATGGGGCATCAATTGTTTTCTTTCCTTGGTACGTTTTCGGTCCCTTACTTAAGCAAAACCCTCTTAAAGAGCTTCCCCGAAACTTACATCTCTCACTAAGAGATTAAACCAGCTATTTGGGTCCTCCTTGTGACCTCGAGATGAAAACCGGGAGATAAGAACCTGCATTAGCAAAGGTTACCGACACTTCGGAAGTTCCCAGACTTCGAAAGTTCCAAAAGTGTTTTCAAATTCTCATATTGTCAAACAACGGAGGGATTCAACGGTTCACATCCTCCGTCGAGATCTACGGTTAAAAAAGGGGGTTTCGGCGATCTGCGCATAACACACACGTTTGGTGTTCGGAGATTGGCTATCGTCATTAAGATTTCAGCCTTCGGTAATCGACGATTCTCATTGAACATTCCCTTTCACCACCCTATGTCCAAACTCCCGAAATCACGCCACGTGGCTTGGGTCCTTTGGTGATCAGCGTTCGACGATTCTCATTGAATCATTCTTTATCATACTACGTTTGAATCTTCTGAACCCCTGAAACTGTCCAGACTTCTGGAGTCCCAGAAACGTCCCCATCCTTGTTGGCCAGGAGGGCACGATTCAACAGTTGACACGTGACAAGGGTCAAGCAATGACACGTGTCCTCAATAGGGGGTGACATGTGTCATTCTCTAACAGGCACAATGGGTATGTGAACTGTCCAAAACTGGGTGACACATGGCATGCGTAGAACAGGTCCATGTCACCCAGGATGACATCAACGAGCCACATTGTCATAGACTGATAATTTCTTAGTCCTTTAATATAAAATTCTGCAAGATCCCACATATATCATAGATCTATGACTCTCATTACTTCACGGCTTCTACTTCGGAGCTTACTGAACCCTCTCGATGCAAATTCCCAAAAGAGATAAGTCTCCGAACTATGGGATCTTGTACCATGTGTCCTTTTCAACCAACGGTTGAGATCCACTTCAGCACTCGCGACTTCGACGAGTTCATACTTCGTAAAATCTTGTCTAGTTTCCTTAGGAGTAAGGAATCTTCATACTATGGGATCTCTTTCCATGCACCCCCTCATCCAATGGTCCTAGTTCAACGATCAACACTTGACGGGGAATGAGTAGGGGCCACGTGTCACTTCATGACGCATTCCCGATTGGTTGGGTAGTCAAAGTTGGCTGCCTTAGATTGACGGCTTAGAAGGATCCTAGGATCGAAGGTCCACATTACTTCGTCAGTTCAGCATTCAGGAGTTCGATGAGTATGTCTCCCGGATTTCCCTTTGGACCACACTGGATCTGTCGCCATGTGTACCTAGCTTCTACGGCCAGGATTTACTCCAGCTGGAAGAACTTAGGAGAAAAATCACGCATTCCTATATCACTGATTACCCAGACTCTCGGATAATCATTGATTTGTGGACACGTGTCCCTCTAGTTTCAATGGTCTATATTAACTTCGCAACTCTGACATTCGGGAGTTTCAGCGCTAGACCATTCCAAATCTCCCGATGTAAAACTTTGTCGAAGCACTTAATGCCTCCCTTCCTATGTCTGATATAACAGCTAAGAATGATCCATAATAGATCCCCATATCGACGGTCCTCGTCGATTCGGGACTTCAGCCTTCGACTGCTTTCGAGGATTGTGGAATCACAAGTCCTGAAGTCCCGAATATGAATGAGCTAGCTTCCTTTGGAATAGCATAGGTTTCCTAAGCCCTGGTCATATGGGTCCTTTGGGAAAACTTAGGGGCTAAGCGCAAATTCCTTTTTGCAGCAAAGGGGTTAAGAACCCAAGCATGAGCCCTTGATCATATGGATGATTAGTCTAAGGGAAAAACACCCTTCTCCCACAGAATCTGTACTTAACATTCCTTCTAAGGTAAACTTCACAAGGTTGGTAGGACTTAGAAATTTTGGTCAATCCTACCCACTCTCTCTCATGTGGATTCACATCTCATGACTATCTAGCAGCCAAACTGAGATAAATTGAAAGATCATATAGATATAACAGTTTACATAAATCACAGAGATTTTCTAATAAATGTTCAAATACTAAAATACTGAATCATAAACATAGACATTTCATCATCACATCCAATATAATATATAGAGTTTGAAAATACTTATCAGAACTAGAAAATGTGAAGCAACTGCTGAAAGGGATGCATGTTTCCTCCCAACCATAGGCACAACC
The DNA here is from genome assembly GCA_009831015.1 of Picea engelmannii. NCBI lineage: Eukaryota > Viridiplantae > Streptophyta > Pinopsida > Pinales > Pinaceae > Picea > Picea engelmannii. The sequence goes on from ML778266.1 coordinate 797,700, forward strand.
ACTCCTACTGGATTTACCACTGGCCACCCCCAAACTATACCATGATGCTCTGAGAGAGATTCTTTCTCTTTTCTCCACAATAGTCAGGGACGAAGGTTACTCTCCTTCTCCCACAAAAACTGGGTATTTGGTTTTCTCTAATCCAAGCAATGAGGTTTGCACGAGTACTTCCTCAGTCACTCGTCAGCCTCATTTATTAGCTTGTAGCAAAACCCTGCCCTAGGATTCTTAGAGCCAGATCAAGCTTACTACTCATCTTTTCTTCCTCAACTTCATAAACGAAGTATCTTCACTTCTCTTCTCAGGAGAGTGTTTTCTCTATTATGCTATCTCCCAGATCTATCTATGTCCCCAGATTACCTCATTTATTTCCTTCCTCATCAATTTTGTGTGGTTCTGAATCCCAATTCATGGCCAGGACTGGAAGCCTTACAAATGGGTACCCTACCCCATCTCCTCATTAACTTTTTAGGATGGCCTTCCAGCTACCAACCTGACTGGTAATTCATTTATGGGTCAAACGATTGTTGAGAAATTACTCCCACTAGGTACCGGTCTGGTGAGGTCATATAAACCATACTTGGTTTCCCTGCACCATCTCTCTCATATCATTCATGGTCTATCTTGGCAAACTTTCCCCCTTTCAACAGTCGTGCAACACATATTCAAATTCAAATTCTATTAATAACAGAAATTCATACATTGACCATTTTATACAAAGGTTCATTAAATCAAACATTCACACATATTTATTCTTCCATAGTCTCTTAGACAGTTATAGTTTTATTTACAAATTGAGGGAAACATGGGTATTACAATCCCCTCCCCCTTAAAGGAACATCGTCCTCGATGTTCTATCTATTGATGTGCTCTGTATGTGCAAAAGTAAACAAAAATGGATATGCATGTCTCATGGCATCCTCCATTTCCCATGCAACCCCATCTGGGACAAAGTGTTTCCACTGCACCTTGACCTATGCAATGGTTTTGTTCCTGAGTGGGGTTTCCTTTCTATCTATTATGCATTGAGGTTCTAGCAGGGACTCTCCCTCGAGTCTATGCACAAGCTCCCATCCTCAAGGATCTTCTCCTGGGTCTAACCCAAAGATACACATGATCTCCTATTTTGAACTCTCTGGGAGTCCTTTTTAGGTCTGCATAGCTCTTTTGTCTATCCTGGGTTGTCTTTAGATTTTTCTTGATCTGAATCAATTGTTGTTCCATTTCCTTTAGAATATCTGGCCCGATTGTAACTCTGTCTACTGGGTTGTTCCAGCTGATTGGAATGTTGCATTGCCTTCCATAGAAGGCTTCAAAAGGACTCATTTTTAATGACTCTTGATAGTCATTGTTGTAAGCAAATTATACCAGTGGTAGGTAGTCCTCCCATTTCTTGCGTTGATGCATTACATGCATCCTCAACATGTGTTTTAATACTTGGTTTACCCTCTCTGTCTTCCCATCAGTCTGAGGATGATAGGAAATACTAAAGAGCAATTTTGTTTCAAAACCAACAAATAGATATTTCCAAAAGTTTGAAGTAAACTTTGTATCTTTGTCGGAGATAATCTCCTTAGGTATGCCATGCAGCCTGAATATCTCTTTCATGAAGATGTTGGCAATGTCTATTTCCTTTTAGGTTGACTTGACAGGTATGAAGTGAGTATATTTTCTCAATTTGTCCACAACTACCATGATGACATTGTTCTGTTTGGTTTATCTTGGTAATCCTATGATGAAATCCATGGAGATGGTTTCCCATTTCCATTTGGGAATTGGTAGGGGTTGCAACAAACTTGCAGGGTGTTGGCGCTCTACCTTGACTTGCTGACATTCTAGACACTTATCCAAGTAATCATCTATGTCCTTTCTCAGTCCAAGCCAATAGAATATCTTTCTAGTGGCCGTGATCATTTTCTGATAACCGTCATGACCAATATATGGTATTTTGTGTAGTTCATCCATTATGAACCTCTTCAGTTCATCACAATTTGGAATGGATAATCTTCCTTTGTAAGTCAGCAAGTCATCATCAAGCATATGATAACCTTCATACTTCAAACCTGTGGGATCTTTCTTTAGGTATGATGTCACGGTCTTGAAACATGCATATGTTTCTTGTGCAATTTTGACTCTCTCTTTGATGTCTGATTCACTAGCACTTACAGTTGCCAAGTGAACTACTTTCATACTTATACTAAGGTAATCAACCACCCTATTCTCCTTTCCTTTGATATGTTTGATTTCAAAATCAAACTCACTAAGGAGATCCATCCACCTAGCTTGTCTCACATTAAGTTTTGGTTGGTCAAACAAATACCTCAACCCACTATGGTTTGTCATAAGTACAAATCTTCTACCTAAGAGGTAATGCCTCCACATTTTCATAGCATGAACTATGGCAGCAAATTCCATATCATGAGTCACATAATTGACTTCATGCTCATTCAATTTTCTAAACTCACAGCAAATCACATGTCCTTCTTGCATAAGGACTCCTCTAAGCCCTTCCTTGCAGGCATCTGTGCACACAAGGAAGTCTTTGTTTGTATCTGCAATCTTCAGTATAGGCACATTAGTTAGGAGGTATTTCATCTCTTGAAATATTTCCTCACATTCTGATGTCCAAATGAATTTAACCCCCTTTTTCTGAAGGGAGGTGATTGGGAAACCAATCTTGGAGAATCCTTTTATGAATCTCCTATAGTATCCTGCCAGGCCCATAAAGGATCTGATATCAGATACATCCTTTGGGGTAGGCCAATCCATTATGGATTTAATATTGTTAGGGCCAACTGCCAGTCCTTCCTCAGAAATAAAATGGCCTAGGTAGTGGACTTTTTTTTCTGGAAAAAGTCACACTTATTGAGCTTCGCATAGAGATGATGTTCTCTTAGTACCTGAAGTACTAGCTTGAGATGTTCTTCATGCTCTTCTCTATTCTTGGAATATATTATGATATCATCAATGGAAACCAATACAAACCTATACAAGAACTTTCTGAATACGTTATTCATTAAGCACATAAAAGTGGATGGTGCATTGGTAAGCCCAAATGGCACCACCACAAATTCATAATGACCATATCTTGTCCTAAAGGTTGTCTTGTGGATGTATTCATCTTTGATTTGGACCCGATGGTATCCATACCTCAAGTCAATCTTGGAGAATATTGTAGCACCCCTTAATTGGTCAAACAAGTCATCAATCCTTGGCAAGAGATACTTATTCTTGTTGGTCATGTTATTGAGTTGTATGTAATCTATGCACAGTCTAAGTGTGACATATTTCTTGTTCACAAACAAGGCTAGTGCTCCCCATGGAGACACACTAGGCCATATGTAGCCTTTCTCCCACATCTCCTTTAGCTGGAGTTTGAGCTCAACTATCTCTGGTGTACTCATTCTATAGGGTCTTCAAGACATTGGTACTGCTCCTGGTACAAGTTCTATTGAAAAATCAATATCCCTTCTCAAAGGTAGACTTGGTACCTCTTCTAGGAATACATCTTTATATTCTCTCAATATGGAATGGTTCTCTAGGATGGGTTTGTCATTCTCAACAGAGTTTAGTACTTGTATTTCATACAAGGGGCATCCCTTTATGCAATACTTCTTCACTTGGAGGGATGATATTTGTCTCATTGAGACATGATTTTGAATCCCTTGTAGGGTTAACCCTCCTTCCTTCTTCATTTTCACACTCCAAAGTTTTACTGTAACAACCCAACTTGGTTTGGTGGACAACCAACCAGTCCATGCCAATAAATAGGTCATAATATCCTAGAGGATGTTTAGGTTTTCTTGGGTGGGAAACCCATTCATGAAAAATTGGCATGTTGGTATGACCTTTGTTACTTTTCTTTTTGTTCCAGTGGCTAGTTGTACTAGCCATGATTTAACATGTTTAACTTGTTTCAATTTACATTTCTCAACAGTTTGAGGGGCATCATAACTCAAATTAGAACCAGGGTCAATTAAAATGGAAATGGGATGGTTGGTAATCGTACCTTCCATCTCCACCACTAAATCTTGTTGGCCAACTTGTATATTATCCAAGGCTGCATAAATTTGTCGCAGGCTCCTAGCCACATCATTGACTTTGGTAGCCTCTTGGACGTTGTAGACCCTCCTAGGGTTCTATTTCCTATACAGATAATCCCTCGACATATGTTCCTCTCCACAACCCCAACATTTCAAGGTTTCTCTCTTTTTGTTATCAGTCTTACTTGGAGTTGCTCTTAATGGTTTATTCCCACTCTGGGATGGACAATTTTTCTGATACACACTTCTTGCAGGAAGGATCATCCTATAGTTCTTACCAAAGTTCTTAAATTTCGATGGTTTAAACCTCTTTTTCTTGAATCCTGAATTGTGTTTCTTCTTCTTGTCTTCATGAGGTTCCGTCTTACTCTTGAATTGCTCATAGAAATACCTTGATTTTCGAATAATATCTTCTAAGCTCTTTGGCTCATCAAATTCAATTTTGTCCTGGTAGGACTGAGGTACACCACTAATGAATCATTGCATATTTACCTTTTCATATTTTATGTAGGGCACATACCTCTTCATCTCGAGAAATTTGTTGATATACTCATCTATGGTGAGTTGTCCCAGCTTGAGTTCATAGAACTCCTTGGTCTTGCAATCAAAATACTTTTTTGAAAGGTACTTCTTCTTGAAGTATTTCTCAAATAATTTCCATGACAAGTCCTTCTCATGGAATCCTTTCACATTCCTATGGTCCTCCTAGTAAATGGAAGCCTTCCCATTTAGGTTGAAAATGGATATCCGAGCCTTTAAGTTTTCAGAGTATTCATGGACTCTGAAGTACTTCTTCAAGCCAAGTAGCCAAACTTCTTCTTCTTCCCCCTTCTTAATCTCTCCATTGAAGGTGGGTTGTTTGGATTTATTGAATTCTTCATGATCGTGACTCTTGGAATGTTTCCTCTTCTTTCCTCTTGTCTGAGAATGGGAACTAGTTTTACCACTAGAAGATTCCTTGGAGTTGTCAATGTCCTCACTAGAGGAATATTCCATTGAATGTCTCTTGGCTCCATGTTGGGTCTTCTTTGAGGTGCTCCTCCTGGTGTGGCCACTTTCAAGACCATGATTTTGTATCTCGGGTGGAATTGGAGTTTTCTTAGTATGATTCCTATCCACGTGACTGGCAGATGGACCATGTTGCAGTTTCCTTTGTATATCTGATAGACTTTGCAATAGGACTACATTAATTTATGTCTGCTTTTCTTGCTCCTTGATCAACCTTTCATTGTCATCCTTATAACTCTGTAATTCTTCCATGAGGCTTCTTACAATTTCAGCGAAATTTGGAGGGGTTTCCACCAGCCTCCTTTCATCGGATTCTTCCTCTCTATTGTGGGAGATTTCCCCCAACTCTTGATGTGTCACCATCCTTTACGTTGTAGTTCTCATATTTTTCACTGACTGCTTGAGTGCAGATAAAAAAATTTCTATTAGTTACTAATATACCAATTCATGACCACCACATATCATTGCAAGGTGAATTCAGTTATTTATTTGGACACAATAGCCACCTACAGTGCAGAATTCCAAAACATCTATCAACAGTAGAAGGGGCAAGGTAGGGTGTTACCCCATAAGTTCTCTAATAATATTTTTATGTGACTCGAGCATGAGCCCAAGCAGGCCAAGTGTTGTTTCCATGCTCTGATACCAATTTGCAACACACCAAACCCTTAAATAGCCTTTCTAGGGATGGGGCATCAATTTTTTTCTTTCCCTGGTTCATTTTTGGTCCCTTACTTAAGAAAAACCCTCTTAAAGAGCTTCCCCGAAACTTACATCTCTCACTAAGTGATTAAACCAACTAGAAGGGTCATCCTTGTGGCCTCAGGCAGAAAACCGGGAGCTAAGAACCTGCGTTAGCAAAGGTTTTTGACACTTCGGAAGTTCCCGGACTTTGGAAGTTCCAAAAGTGTTGTCAAATTCTCAGATTGTCGAACAACAAAGGGGATCAATGGTTCACATCCTCCACCGAGATCTACAGTTAAAAAGAGGGTTTAGGCAATATGCGCGTAACACACCATTTTACAAATATCTAAACTCTCGAACTATCGCCATGTTCCCCTAGCCCTTCGGCGTTCGGCGATTGGCTATCGTCGTTAGGCTTTCGGCCTTCGGCGATCGACGATTCTCATTAAACATTACTTTTCACCACCCTATGTCCAAACTCCTGAACTTACGCCATGTGGCTTGGGTCCTTTGACGATCGATGTTCGACGATTCTCGTTGAATCATTCTTTATCATACTACGTTCGAATCTTCTGAACCCTTGAAACTGTTGAGACTTCTGGAGTCCCGGACACGTCCCCGACCCTATTGGCCAGGCAGGCATGATTCAACAGTTGACACGTGGAAAGGGTCAAGCGGTGGCATGTGTCCTCAATAGGGGGTGACACATGTCATGCTCTAACAAGCACAATGGGTATGTCAACAATCCAAAATTGGGTGACACGTGGCACGCATAGAACGGGTCCATGTCACCCAAGATGACGTCAGCGAGCCACGTCATCATATATTGGTAACTGCTCAGTCCTTTAATCTAACGGTTCGCAAGATCCCACGTAGATCATAGATATACGACTCTCATTACTTCGTAGCTTCGGCCTCAGAGCTTACCGAACCCTGTCGACACAAATTCTCCGAAGAGCTAAGTCTCCATACTACGAGATCTTATACCATGTGTCCTTTTCGACCAACAGTCGAGATCCACTTTGGCACTCGCAACTTCGGCGAGTTCATACTTCCTACAATCTTGGTTGGTTTCCTCTAGAGTACAAAATATTTGTACTACGGGATCATTTTCCATGTACCCCCTCATCCAACGGTCCCAGTTCAACGATCAACACTTGACGAGGAATGAGTAGGGGCCATGTGTCGCTCCACGATGTGTTCCCAGTTAGTTGGGTAGTCTAAGGTGGGTCCCTTACATCGACGACTCGAAAGGATCCCGAAGGACCCTAGGATCGATGGTCCACATTACTTCGGCAGGTCGACATTTGGGAGTTCGGTGAGTGTGTCTCCCGACTTTCCCTCAGGACCACGTCGGATCTATCACCACAAGTACTTAGCATTTACGGCCAAGATTTACTCTGGCTGGCAGAACTTCAGGGAAAAATCATGCGTTCCTATATCGTCAAATACTTGAACTCCCGGATAATCGTTGATTTGTGGACACGTGTCCCTCCAATTTCAACGGTCCAGATTAACTCTGTGACTCCGACATTCGAAAGTTTTGGCACTAGACCATTCCAAATCTCTCGAAGTAAAACTTCGTCGAAGCACTTAACGTCTCCCTTCCTATGTCCGATATAACAACTGAGAGAGATCAATACATGATCCCCAGATCGATGGTCCTCGTCGATTCACAACTTCGACCTTCAACTACTTCTGAGGATTGTGGAATCACAAGTCTTGAAGTCTCGACGCTGAATGAGCTAGCTCCTTTCGGACTAGCACAAGGTTCTTAGGCCCTGGTCATATGGGTCCTTTGGGAAAACTTAGGGGCTAAGCGCAAATCCCTTTTTGCAACAAAGGGGTTAAGAACCCGAGCATGAGCCCTCGATCAGATGGATGATTAGTCTAAGGGAAAAACACAGTTCTCCCATAGAATTCAGACTTAACATTCCCGCTAAGGTAAACTTCATAGGGTTGGCAGGACTTAGAAATTTTGGTCAATACTACCCCCTCTCTCTCATGTGGATTCACATATCATGACTATCTGGCAGCCAAACTGAGATAAATTGAAAGGTCATATAGATATAACAGTTTACAAAAATCAATGAGATTTTCTAATAATTGTTCAAATACTGAAAGACTGAATTATAATCACAAACAGTTCATCATCACATCCAATATAATACACAAAGTATGAAAATACTTATAAGAACTAGAAAATGTGAAGCAACTACTGAAAGAAGTGTCTTTTTCCTCCCAACTATATGCACAACCACTCCTACTGGATTTACCATTGGCCACCCCTGAGCTAGACCATGATGCTCTAAGAGAGATTCTTTCTCTTTGCTCCACAATAGTCAAGGACGAAGCTTACTCTCCTTCTCCCACAAAAACTAGGTATCTAGTTTTCTCTACTCCAAGCAAGGAGATCTGCACAAGTACTTCCTTAGGCACTCGTCAGCCTCATTTATCATCTTGTAGCAAAACCCTACCCCAAGCTTCTTACAGCCAGATCGAGCTTGTTGCTCAGCTTTTCTTTCTCAACTTCAGAAACAAAGTATCTTCACTGCTCTTCTCGGGATAGTGTTTTCTCTATTCTGTTATCTCGCAGATTTATCTCTGTCTTCGAATTACCTCATTTATTTCCTTCCTCAGCAAAGTTGCGTGGGTCCAAATCCCAATTCGTGGTCAGGCCTGGAAGCCTTACAGATGGGTACCCTGTCCCATCTCCACATTAACTCTTGAGGGTGGCCTTCCATCTACTAGCCTGACTGGTAATTCGTTTATGGGTCAGAGGACTGTTGAGAAATTACTCCCAGTAGGTATTGGTCTGGTGAGGTCATCTCAACCATACTTGGTTTCCCTGCACCATCTCTCTCATAGCATTCATGGTCTATCTTGGAAAACTTTCCCCCTTTCAGCAGTCATGCAAAACATATTCAAATTCAAATTCTATTAATAACAAAAATTCATACATTGACCCTTTTATACAAAGGTTCATCAAATCAAACATTCACACATATTTAGTCCATCATAGTCTCTTGGCGAGTTATAGTTATATTTACAAACTGGGGGAAATAGGGGTATTACAATGAGAGGTTATTGACCTTGTTGAGGTTGTTTTGTGTGAAACCCTATGTTGCTTGAGAGAAGCACTTGGACCCTTGCTACGATTGTTTCGAGGGAAAATTTTAGGGGCTAAATTTCTCCCATGAGCTAATTATCCATGTTTTTTCTCAAAAAAAGGTTTGTCGGTTTCCTTTTTTTTCTAAAGTGATTCACCCAAATTCTATAGGATAAAAGTAGTTTACTCTATAAATTGCCGAAAATCCTAGAAATTACATAAAATACTTATAAATTTGAATATTTTTACAAAATTATCGCCAAACATTTTATAGTTGGAATTTTAAGAATTAATAAGATTCACCAAAGTTTCTACACTTTAAGATAAGTATGGATCGTTAAAATTTTCCCTAGTTGTTTCTTCTTCATTTTGTTGATTTTTTCAAAATAGTTATGGAAACCGTCTCTTACTTGTCCTCTAACATTGTGTCTAATGTTGCATGTTATATGGATAATGGAGCTTGGTGATGATGTTTCTTATCCTATAAGAGGTGTTGGCTCGATTTTCTTCCAAATGCCTTCAAGTGATGTTCTTGAGAGGAGTAACGTTTTATTAGTTCTTGGATTGAAGAATAATTTTGTTTCAATTTCTTGTATGATAGATGTATAGTGGACAGTTTTATTTGAAGGACATCATTGTACCATTAGTGATTGCAATCTAGCCAGTCCTAGGACTTTGGCTAGAGGGGTGAGAGAGGGTGGTGTTTCTAGGTTACTCACTAATCTAGTGGCAATTGTACATTCCAGTGAGAGCCTAGAAGAGCCTTCTAGTTTTGAGGAGGCATATGAACGTGTATGGTATGATGCCATGGAGATAGGTTTGAAGCCTACTGAGGAATCATGGATTGATTCCAAGCTTGTAGTTGATGGGAGTATTGTACAATAGAATGACAGGGTTGTTGGATTCTCTTAAGAAAAGGGAGTTAACTATGATGTTACTCTTGCTTTAGGATTCTCTTGGAAAGAAGAATTTGACCTAGTTCATGGTGTTTCGGCTGCCAAAGGTTTTGAGGTGCATGGGAAAGATACCCATGGTCATAGTTTGTTGACACCCCTCACAGGGTCTCCACTCAGTGAACATGGGACATAGCACCTGCGTTCGTGGGATATTAAAGAATACCTCTAATTTCACTAGATATTGAAAAATACATCCGAAAATCATTTTTTTGAACCCCCCTCCCAATACATCTTTCCAATAAAAAAACCTCTATTTTTACTAGATATCCCCTACTTTTATCATATACCCCTTTTTATACCCCCCAATACCATAAACCCCCTTAATGAATGAACGTGATAAGGTATTGGTCAACTAGGTGAAGCCCTCATGACACCCCTACATGGGTTGTTTCTTGAATCACAAACTTGATATTTCAAGAAATTTGATGAGACGGTTTGTGAATACTTCTATCTTTATGATTTTGATAAATGTGATTCACTTGTCTCCGTCTTGTATGGAGATGTGATTCTCTTTGCAAGAAGTCTTGAATCTCATAATGTCATGTCCAAAGATTTTTACCCAAGATGTTGATTTGAGGGATGTTGGAAATTGGCACAATATTGATGATAAAAAAAATTAGGTTCCTTTAGATTCACAAGTGATCAAAATTATAGTCATTATGAAGCATGTGTAATTTGTATAACTCACTCCCTGGAAGTCACTAACAAGTCCACCATTAGTCTAGTGATTGCAATCTCATCAACATAACTCTCCATATAACAACTCTACTTCTTTAAACGTGGAGATCAACTCGAAATCAACACTTGTTTCTTTTGCATTACCTAATACTCATTCCACCTCTCCCACACAAGTGTATAATTAGTGTGCAACGAGGTTCTTTGTGGGAATATGATAATTATGGAACCCGATTTAGTTTGAGGGGATGGTAAATATCATTATCACATACTTTTATTTGTATATATGTGCCAATTATAAGGTGAGTTAATCCATATATTTTAACATGTGTATTCAAAAGCATGGGATAAATTGATAATTATGAGGTTGGTTTGTGTATCATTTAAGTGAGTTAATTTATATTTTTTAACATGTATATTCAATTGTTGGTGATAAATTGATAATTATGAAGTTGGTTCATGTGTCATTCATTATGTCTCTCATAATTGTGAGGTGGGTTCATGTAACCTTATATAAGTACATAAAAGTTAAATAATTATTAAAGTACCTAGAAGTTACTAGGTTAAGATGATATGTCACGAGTGAGTGATAAATTGATAATTATGAAGCTGGTTCATTGAGTGTGTTCTCAAAAGTGATAATTATGAGATGGGTTCGTGTGACATTATATATGTACATAATGTGCTTAGAAGTTATGGGTTAAAATGGTATGTTATAAATAAATAATAAATTGATAATTTTAATAATTATGAGGTTGAAGGGGGTAATTTAAGATGATTCAATTTTTTTTTAAATAATTATAATAAAATTTATCTTATTTTAAATTTTAAATTTATTAAAAAATTTGAATTTGTTTATTTATTAATTTACTCTTTAATTAAAAAATTAATAATAATTATGAAATGAAATAATCATTTATTGTTAATATCTTAATATTTTAGATTAGATTGGTCAAATATCTTTTATTTATATAATTTTTTTAAGTTATTATGTGCATGGATTTGTAAATATGGAATGTGAATATGTACATGTATTTTTTGTGCACACAAACAATATCTACTTTGTTATGCAAAATTCAATGTTGTAAGAGGTGGTGTATAGTTCATCATATTTGAAAGCAATTCAAATTGGATGGCCTATACATCACTCCTTATAGCATTGAATGTTGCATAGTAAGGTGGATATTGGATATTGACAATCTTATTGTGTAGGAGAGTATGTAGTGGATATTGGTTGTCTTCTTGTGTAGGAGTTAGCAGTATGTAGACATAGTCTAAATGTTCTACTTTTTTTTACTATTTATGGTCATATTTTCTAGTCAATTTTTCCAGAAATTTAAAAAAAAAATATTCAAATTGTTTCTAAATTCAAACAAAAATTATTGAAATTGCAGGTTTTAGTTGTTAAGTATACATAATGTGAATGATTCGGGGATTTCTCAGGGTGTTGAATCCATTTATACATTCAAAAATGCAATTGGAGTAACAAAAAAATTATAATTTCACCAATAACTAAATCACCAATTTTTAATGACAATTATTGTAAATGATCAAAATAAAATGTTTAAACTACCACGTTCATGTATATCAGTTCAAATGTGTAGTCAATAGTGGGTGTTCAAATCTGTAGTCAATAGTGGATAATAAATAAATAATTGTAATCGTAATAGTGGATGATAAACAAATAATTATAATCGTAATCAATGTGTTCATATGTCACCCATTCTCTTTAAGAGAGTGGATGAGGTGGGTTTATGTATTATGATGTGCGAGTGCATAAAAGTTAAGGGGCTATTAATTGGTTGCGGTGTCATAATGTGTGGCTTATTGCCTATGTCCGGAGTGCGTGTTTAGTTGGTATTTAGTTTTTATTATTTACGATAGGACATTGTTATTAATTATTTATAAATGGATGTTGTGAAGTATTCAGTTGGTGATATTTAGTTGTTCTTATTTATGATGGGATCTTTAGTTGGTAATATTTAGTTGTTCTTATTTATAATGGGATGTTTAGTTGTTTATAATGTAAAGTATAATTTAGTTGAAATATTTTATATTAAAATTTTATGTTTTTATGTGTTTTTAATATATTTTTACATGTGTTTTTGGAAAGAGGTTTTCAATATTGAATTGGAGTAAATTGGGATTGGATAATAAATTGTAGGCAGTTTTTTCTTTTGAAAGTATCTCATCTTATAAAAAAAATTTTAATAAATATATGTATATTTTAAGAAAAACTTTGCAAAATCCCATTTCCTCTTTTCAATTATTTTCAACTATTGGAAACTCAACATGATTTTATCTTATAAATTTTTCCTTGACAAATAGTATTATGTTTCTTCTAAGAAAAACCTCACAAAATTGCTCCATTTTCAATTGCTTTTAACCATTGGTAACTCAACAAGACTCATTTGGATTTGAACCTCAGTTAAATTAAAACAAAAAATATTGCAACGAATTCTACTTTGAAACAATATGTTCAAATCGATTAAGTTAACCCATTGGGATTTTAAAATTTGAAGGAATCCACGGGGGTGGGATTTAATCCACTTATGTGTGTATAAGTCATGAGATCATTTAATATAATTTCTTTGGGTGCACCTACATCATCAACCACTACATCAAGATGACTCCATGTCCTAGGGAAAGCCCTCATGAAAATTGAACCTTGCCCACAAGTGAAAAACTCCTCGCTCCTCACCAATGGATCCAACCCCTTTGGAAGTGTGTGTGTGTACACGCATCCAGTTACACCCGTAGAGATTATTATTATATGACCTCGCAACACGTGCACACATAAGTGGAACAAAGCCTACCTCCATGTCCTTCAAAATTTAACAAATAGTCTAGTGAGCTAGCTCGGACGGAGTTCATCATGAGGTATTTTAGTTTGGATTATGTTTGAGTTTAGCTAAGACTCACTAGGTTACTAACTACTATTCACAGGGGCTTCACCTTGTTGACCAATATCTTATCACGTTCATTCATAAAGGGGGGTTTAAAATTGTGAAAAATAGAGTCAATATATTGTAGTTAATAGGGGGGGTGGTGCAAGGTACATGGGGTTTTATATATATTAGGGGGTATTAAAAGGGGTGTGTGGTAAAAATATGGGATATCTAGTAAAACTAGGGTTTTTCTTTTAATTGGAAAGATGTATTGAGAAGGGGGGTTCAAAAAAAAGGATTTTGGGAGGTATTTTTCAATATCTAATTAAATTAGGGGTATTCTTTACTATGTCATGAACGCATGCGCTATGTAACAAGTTCACTAAGTGGAGACTTTGCTACTATTATGGTTGGTAGTTGAGCTTCCGTCCATCCACATATTCTAAGAAAGAGCATGGAATCCCACAACATAACTTTTTTCGAAATTCTAGCATGTATCCTATTTCATTAAGAATACTAATCAAGGATGTCAAAATATGTTTTTCTTTCTCAAAATATCTATTTTTTTTTTGCTAGAATTAACCACATGGTTTTGAAAAGATTAATTTTATTGTAGAGAATATGGGTGGGTCAACTAACTGAAAATAATTTAGTTGGAAAATTTAAAATTAAGACAATTTCAAGGAAAAAGTATGAAATAACTAGCCTCCTTTTATAATCCAAGTATGTTCGACATGAGTTAGTAAGCTAAAATTTCTAACCCAACCATGTTAATGGTGGGTTTATCATAGGTTAAGCATATTGAGATTCTAAATATAATTAAATAACCACCGCACAGAACAACCTTTGAAGAGTGAAGCCTACAATGAAATTTATTTTTAATATTTGTATAGTAAGGATAATGATGAGTCAATTATGGTAATAGTGGAATTATATATACACGGAGAAACGAAATCGATTGAGCATCCATTCCTAATCACTAATCTGGTGAATAAATTTAAAAATTTTCATAGATGGAATTGAAGGAAGAATGTGTTTTCAATTTCTTTTTTCCTAGACAAGTTGTAATGTTTGGCAGTGTCATGACATCTCACACTAGTCATTATTCCCTCTCTTACTAGTACTAGCTACTAAAACCCTCCCTCATAGAATGAAAACAATGAAGCTAAGACTATCAAACACATAGTAAAATTGCATTGATATTGATGTGTTGAAGGTATGCCATGATAGGTTTTGTATGTCAATATACTTTATCAAGTCCCATTGTAATATGATGGGGTAAGATTTGATTAATCTATTGTGGTTGAAGGTTAAAAGAAAGAATTTTAACAATAACGAGCATGCATACGATGATATTATTTAAATGACAATGTTTCTACGTGTATCCAATCCATATGATATTTTGACAAGCTAGCCATCATAGTCTTAGGGGAATGCAATAAAGATTAGTGGGATTTATTTGACCTAATATAGTAAAAAAACACGATCACTCCAAGTTCAGAACATTTATTTATAGTGAATTTGAGGAAGACAATTCATTGTAGTGGTCATGCATTCCTTTTTTCTTCCATTTTGTAATACCCATGTTTCCCCCATCTTCTAAATATAATTATAACTTTCCAAAAGATTGTGGCAGACTAAACATGTGTGAATGTTGGATTTGATGAACCTTTTGTTATACAAGGTAATGTATGTATTTCTATTATTAATTAAAAATGGATAGTGTTGCATAATTTTTTAAAGGGGGGTTTTCCAAGATAGATCATGATGCTATGAGAGAGATGGTGAGGGGAACCATACATGGTTGAGATTACCCCCGCCAAACTAGTACCTTACTGGATTTAATTTCTCAGACCCAAAATATTCCTCTGACCCTGAAATGAATTACCAGTCAGGCTGATAGTTGGAAAATCCCTCCTCAAGAGTTAATGAGGATATGGGGCAGAGTACCCATCTATAAGGCTTCCAGACCTGACCATGAGATGGGGATTCAGACCCACAGAATCGTGTTGAGGAAGGAAAGAAAGGAATTAATTTCATGGGCAGAGGAGATCTACGAGGAAGCAGAGTTGAGAGACCAATATCCAAAAGAGGGAAGAGCACTTGCAACTCTGGTTTAAAGGAGAACTGAGAAACAAGCTTATTTTGGGTGCAATAATTTGTTGGCAACATTTTCATTCCAAGCTGATAAACATGGTTGATGAGTGATTGTAGGAGTACTCGTTGCAAACCCCCTTTCTTAGTACAGAGAAAATCATTTGCTAAGTTCTTGTGGGAGGAGGAGAGTAACCTCCATCCCTGACTGTCACTGAGCAAGAATAAAGAGCCTCTCTCAGAGCATCATGGTATACCTATGGGGTGGCCAGTGGTAAATCCGTTCAAGAGTGGATGTGCCTACGATTGGGTGGAAACATGCACCCCTTTCAAAAGTCGTTCACGATCTCTGGTTTCTAATAAATATTTTCATACTTTGTGTACTAAAATGGAAATGATGATTGTATATACATGTCTATGGCTAAATTTTGTATTGAATGATTAAGGTAGAAATGCTCATTTTTTTTCTATGAACCCATGCTTTTGAATGGTCTTTTGTTTTCTTTAGCTTAGCAGCTAGAGGGTTATGGGACATGGGTCTGCAAGAGAGTCGGGGTAGGGTTAAATGGAATGTTTAAGTCCTACTGACCTCTCGAATTTACCTTCGCGGGAATACTAAATTCAAACACTTTATAAGGAGGGCACCTCCTTCAAACCCTCCACTTGTGTGACCGAGGGATCATTCCCATGGCCTTAACTAATTCATGACTAAGATTTAATCATGTAGCTCACGAGAGTTTTCAGAGGACCCATATGAACAAGGTATGGTAACCTTGTGCTACACCCGAAAGGAGCTAAGATTTTCTAGCTTCGAAACTCCAGTAGTTCGAAGCTCCAGGGTGTTATGACCTTACCATATTCAAACCAGCTGAAGGAAACTTGTTACTACGGTTACCCACAAGACCGATCAATATGTGGCAGTGTCCCTAACCATGACAGATGGACTTGTCCCACCGTTAAACCCCGAACCACTTACCAATCGCGAAGTAACACAGGTCGCGGATCCAAGGGTATTTAGGAGTCTCCCTGGTCATTGGATCTATGTCGAGGTCAGTCCGACGTTGACTACTTCAGGAGAACAAAGGTGTCATAGCACCAAACTTCCTGAATTTCGGAGTTGCAAATTGATATGAGTCATGGATCTGGGGAGTCCATTCAGAATCCATCTTAAAAGTACAATCAACCACTGAAGTGACTCACGTACGGTACTTCGGCGAAGTCCTACTTCGAGAGAGCGGAGCTGCCATAACGCTGAAAACCTCGAAGGTCGAATCTGCGAAGTAACAAGAACTGTAGATCTAGGAACGCTTTGGGATCTTCCCTAGCCATTGGATATATGCCAAGGTCATTCTGGCATTAACCACTCCGGGGGAAAGGGGGTGGTAAGCGAGAAGAACACCCAAACGTCGAATTCACGAAGTGATAAGAGTCGTAGATCTGAGGACGTTTCAGGATCTCCCATGACCGTCAGATCGAAATTGTGGTCAGCCCAATGTTGACCACTCCAGGAGCAAGGAGGAAGTCAAACGGTGGATTCCTTGAATGCCGAAGTTACGAAGTAACGGAGGCCATAGACCAGTGGATCTACATGGATTCATCTCAACCATGAGATCTAAGGTCATCGGAAGGCTATCAGTTCAGAGTGACGTGACACACTGACATCACCCAGGGTGACGTGGACCCACGTTTGACGTGCCACGTGTCACTTGGATTCATACTTTTCGCAGACCATATGTGCCCATTAAAACGTGACATGTGTCACCCACTAAAGGGGCCATGTGTCATCTCTGCCTTGTCGCGTGTAACCCCCCTGGCACATACTCACTTGGCATGTTGGTGGGTGGAGTACTCGGGACCCACTTGCCCTTGCCTTTGTGTTTAATGCACCACCACATGCAAGGGTGGACCCTTCGGGAGTCCGAGACTTCGAGACTCTGGAGGTTGGATGCCACGTGGTGAGATTTCAGGCTCTTTCGAGATTTCAAGAATTCAGAACTCCAGAGGACATGCGTGCAGAAAGGAAAAAGGAGCATTCAATGCCAAAGTGTCGAACATCGAACTCCCCTCTAGCTTATGTGTTAAACGAGGATCAAGTCTCGTCATTGGATTGGATAGTGGATGGACTTCCATCGTGGATGTAGGAAATTGGGGATGCTACGAATGAGGTGGACCCATGTGGGCGCCATGTGGCCCTTGACTGATAATGCCCAAAGAGCTTCGAGAGGCCATAACTTGCAATCCAGAGCTCGGATTTGAGCCTAGTAGCAATCTTGGAAAACTACAGTTGAGTAGAAGAGGATGGAGACCTCAGAAAGAGGATTCAAGATAACTAAAGTTAGAAAAATTTTGATGTCCCATCCCTAAAAAGGGTACTTAGGGGTCAGGTGTGTTACATATTGGTATTAGAGTAGGAAACAACACTTGGCCTTCTTGGGCTCATGAACAAGCCGCATAAAAAATTTATTAGAGACCCTTTAAGGGTAACACCCTATCTTACCCCATTCCTGAGAGGCTTATTTAAATATCTACTGAAGAGAGGAATGAAACTTTATGTTGTTGTATATGTTTTGAAAAATATGAACTGTGTATTGTTCATAAACTAGTAAATGATTAACTAATATAAAATATTTTATCAACACTCAAGCAGTCAGTGGATAGCAGGAAAACTACAGTGTAAGGGATGGTGACACACCATGAGTTGGGGGAAATCTCCCACAACATAGAAGAGGAATATGATGAGAGGAGGGCGGTTGAAACCCCTCCAGATTTGGCTAAAACTATAAGAAGCCTCATGACAGAATTACAGAGTTGTAAGTCTGATAATGAAAGGTTGATAAAAGAGCAGGAAAAAGAAACTGAAAATAATGTAGTCCTACTGCAAATCTTATCAGATATACAAAGGCAAATGAAACATGGACCAACAACCAGTCATGTGGACATACATCATACTAAGAAAACTCAAATTCCACCTGAGATACAAAAGCAAAGTCTTGAAAGTGGCCACACAAGGAGAAGCACCTCAAACAAGACCCAACATGGAGTCAAGAGACACTCATCGGAAGAATCCTCTGGTAAGGAAAATGAAAACTCCAAGAGATCTTCTAGTAGAAAAACTAGTTCACATTCCTAGAGGAGAAGGAAGAAGAGGAAACATTCCAAGAGTCATGATCCTGAATAGTTTAAGAAATAAAAACCACCCACCTTCGATGGAGATATTAAGAAGGGGGAAGAAGCAAAAGTTTGGCTGCTTGGCTTGAAGAAGTACTTCAGATTCCATGCCTACTTTGAAAACTTAAAGCCTTGAATAAACATGTTCAACCTGAATGGAAAGGCCTCCATTTGGTGGGAGGACCTTAGAAATGTGAAAGGAATCCATGAAAAGGACTTGTCATCTTCAAGAAGAAGTATCTGTCAGAGAAATACTCTGATGGGAAGAACAAGGAGTTCTATGAACTCAAGTTGGGACAACTCACAATAGATGAATATATCAAAAAATTTCTTGAGTTGATAAGGTATGTGCCCTACATAAAGGATGAAAAGGTAAAGATGCAACAATTTATTAGTGGATTACCTCAGTCCTTCGAGGACTCAATTGAGTTTGATGATCCAAAGACTTTAGAAGACACTATCCAGAAGGAAAGGTATTGCTATGAGAAATTCAAGAATAAGACAGAACCTCATGAGGACTGGAAGAAGAAAAGTAATTCAGGATTCAAGAATAAGGGGTTTAAACCCTCAAGATTTAAGAACCATGGGAAAAGTTGTAAGATGAGCCTTCCTACTAAAAGTGTATATCAAAAAAATTTCCCCTCTTAGAGTGGAAATAAACCCTTTGGAGCAGCCTTAGGTAAGACTAATAACACAAAGAGAGAACCCTTGAAATGTTGGGGTTGTGGAGAAGAACACATGTTGAGGGAATGCCCACATAGGAAACAAACCAATAGGAGGGTTTACAATGTCCAAGAAGCTAGCACAATCAATGATATTTCTAGGAGCATGCCACAAATTTATGCAACCTTGGATAATAGACAAGATGACCACCAAGCTTCAGTGGTGGAGATGGAATTTATGATTTCCAACCATCTAGTTTCCATTTTAATTGACCGTGTTCCAATTTGAGTTATGTTGACCCTCAAACTATTGATAAATGTAATTTTCAATTAGTTAAACATGTTAAATCATGATTGGTACAACGAGCCACTAGAACCAAAAGAAAAGTAACAGAGGTCATACCAACATGCAATTTCATTATGAATGGATTACCCACCCAAGCAATCCTAAACAAGCTCCCTTTAGGATCTTATGACCTGTTGATTGGCATGGACTGGTTGGTTGCCCATAAAACCAAATTGGACTATTACAATAAAACTTTGGAGTGTGAAGATGAAGAAGGGACAAGAATAACCCTACAAGGGATTAAAAATCATGTCTCAATGAGACAAATATCATCCCTTCAAGTGAAGAAGTATTGCATAAAAGGATGTCCCTTGTATGCATTACAAGTGTTGGAATCTATTGAGAACAATAAACCAAGGCTAGAGAACCATCCCATATTAAGAGAGTATAAAGATGTGTTTCTAGAAGAGGTACCGGGTCTACCTCCAAGAAAAGATATCGACTTTTCAATAGAACTTGCACCAGGAGCAGTGCTAGTGTCTAGAACACCTTATAGAATGAGTACACCAAAGCTAGTTGAGCTCAAACTACAACTAAAGGAGATGATGGACAAAGGCTACATTCGGCCTAGTGTGTCCCCATGGGAAGTCCCAACCTTGTTTATGAAAAAGAAGGATGACACACTCAGGTTGTGCATAGACTATAGACAACTCAATAAGACAACCATTAAGAATAAGTATCCCTTGCCAATGATCGATGATTTGTTTGACCAATTAAGGGGTTCTACAATTTTCTCCAAGATTGACTTGAGGTCTGGATACCATCAAGTCCGAATTAAGGATGAAGAAATCCATAAAACAACCTTTAGGACAAGATATGGTCACTATGAATTTGTGGTGGTGCCATTTGGCCTAACCAATGCACCAACCACATTTATGTTCTTAATGAATAATGTACTCAATAAGTTCTAGACATATTTGTATTGGTTTTCATTGATGATATTCTAATATATTCCAAGAATAGGGAAGAGCATGAATAACATCTCAAGCTAGTGCTTCAATTACTAAGAGAACATCAATTATATGCTAATTTTAGTAAGTGTGACTTTTTTCCAGAAACAAGTCCATTACTTAGGCCATGTTATTTCTGAAGAAGGAGTGGTAGTTGATCCTAACAAGATCAAATCCATTATGGATTGGCCTACCCAAAATGATTTATCTGATATAATATCCTTTATGGGCCTAGCATTATACTATAGGAGGTTCATAAAAGGATTTTCCAAGATTCGTTGCCCAATCACCTCCCTTCAAAAAAAGGGAGTTAAATTCATTTGGACATCAGAATGTGAAGAGAGATTCCAAGAGCTGAAACACCTTCTAACCAATGCACTTGAGTTGAAGATTGTAGACCGAAACAAAGGCTTCCTTGTGTGTACATATGCCTACAAGGAAGGGCTCGGAGGAGTCCTTATGCAAGAAGGAAATGTAATTTTCTACAAATCCGGAAAACTGAATGAGCATGAAATCAATTATGTGACCCACGATCTAGAATTGGATGCCATAGTACATGCTTTAAAAATGTGGAGGCATTACCTCCTAGGTAGGATATTTGTGTTTATGACAAACCATAGTGGGTTGAGATATCTGTTTGATCAACCAAAACTCAATGCTAGAAAATTTAGATGGATGTCTCTCCTTAGTGAGTTTGATTTTGAAATCAAAGATATCAATGGAAAATAAAATAGGGTGGTTGATTCCCTTAGTAGAAGTATGAAAGTGATCCACTTGGCAGCTATAAGAACCTATGAAACGGATGTTAGGGAGAGAGTCAAAAGTGCACAAGAAACAAATGCATTTTTCAAGACTGTAAAATCATACTTAGAACAAGAGCCCATAGGGATGAAGTATGAGGGTTATCAATTGTTGAATGATGGCCTGCTAACTTACAAAGGTAGGTTGTATATTCCAAATTGTGATGACTTGAAGAGGTTCATAATGGATGAACTACACAAAAGACCATATACTGGTCATCCTAGTTATCAGAAAATGATCACAACCACTAAGAAACTATTTTATTAGCCAGGACTAAAAAAGGACATAGCTGATCACTTAGCCAAATGTCTAGAATGTCAGCAGGTTAAGGCAGAGCATCGACATCCAGTAGGGATGTTGCAGCCCCTACCAATTGTTATAGCAAGATTTTCCTCACCTTATGCAATCTTGCGCAGAGGGCCTTTTTTCATTTCCCTATGCAGACTTGTCATCCCTGTTTGTAAAGTCCAGAGCTAAAAAGACATATTTTTCCACATGTACACACCTTGCCTACTATACAGTATGCGTATACACAGGCTGCTCCACTACAAACCGCGTACATCAGGATTTGTGACAAAAAATGAAAATTAATGTCAAGTTTCCATGTCATGACAGGAGATCTCTAATCCTTGGCCTTCCATATACTGGAAATGTTCCGACTCGTCCCTTAAATTCCATTTGAAGCCTATAAATGAGCCAATTCCGAGTTATGGAAAGGAGGAGAAAGAATTCAACTTTGAGAGCAAAGTTACTTTGGAGAAATTATTACTTCATATTGAGTCTGCATCCCTTTGTCCTTTAAGTATGAACACAGTTTTTATCCCCCAAGCTCTTCCCTTATTGATGGAGAACCTCATTGTCTCCCTTCTATGAGCTTGCCTTTGGTGGAGGATTGAAGTGGTGGAGGCTCAGCTGGAAGGAACTTAGTTTCTCGGTTTCAAACCGTGCCGACACGAAAGTCTGTAATGTTTTCACTTCTGTCGATCATTTTTAATAGAAATACTCATTTCTCGTCCAATTGATATCGTGAAAATATATGAGTTATTATCCATGGGCGTATTTGTTATGATTATTAATGGATTATTCTATCTAATGTGCTAACCTTTTATATTATCACTATATGCTTGCTTTTATTTTTTGTTGAGAACTAGTTGCAGGTATAAAGCTTTGGGTCAAAGAGCTCAACGGTGGACATCATCGAACATATGGATGAGGTAGGCCTCTTTCTTATCTCGCTTTCACATTGGTTTATATAGCATGTTTTTGGGATAGAGTTGATTTCTATAGTCATATCTATCTGTTGTGGTTTACCCTAGCCATAGAGAGTTTTTCCCTCATAATAGAATTGGTGACCATACTGGGGATTGATCTTCTTTCTAAGGGTTTGGAGTACTTTTTCTCCTTACATTGCTCTCATTCCTTTTTATTTCTTGTCGTATCACTGCTTGACAGTTTCTATTCACTCTGGGTCTAAGTTTTCAGCCTTTCTCCCTTGCCTGGCCTTGTTTTGAAACATATACGTGCCTTTTGTCCCGACAGTCACGTACATACGCAGGTTGTCTCTCTGCAAGCTGCGTATATATGATATGTTTTCCTAAACAGTCGCATATACCACTTTTCCTTACCTGTTTTCTTGGTCTAGTATTTGTTGGGTGGGATTTGATGTTTGTTGAGCCTTCTTAGGTCTCTGTAGTACCTGTTAAGCATCTCTGGGATGATAGGAAACATGTCTGGAGTTGAATTTTTGGGCGGATTCTTTCTCATCTTTTCATTTTGATTGTCCTTGTACTTTGGGCTGGGTGTTTTGTTGCTTGGTATTCTACTTGAGTTATTTCTTTCTATACACAATAGAATTTATATATCAAGTTGCTTATCAGTCCATGCATTTTCTTTTTAGTATATTGAAAATACAAAAAAAAATATAGGAATTTTGCATTGCTTAGCATTTTTTGTCATTTGAGTCATTATCATTAGCTTAGTGAATTTAGTGAAAGATTGCATTTTTACTTCAGAATTGCAGAGTTGCAATTGAAAATTGCATTTGTTGTTAAAAGCATATCATTCATTGAAAGTTAAAGTTAGGACTGTGCATTATATTCATATTTACTTTTCTTGCAGAGTCATAACATCATGAGTTTCACTACCATACATTTTTGAGTAATCACGACCAATAAAATTAACTCTATAATTTAAAATTGATTAGTCGAGATTTTATTTTCTAGGGTGCACAAACTAGTCTAGGATTTAATGCCTTGGAATAGGATTTTATGAGTAAAATTCTCCAAGGCAATTAAATCAGCATATGTGTATGAGAAAGGGAGTGGAGAAATCCATTGTATAATTGGTAAGATCAGGGGGCTCCGCTCACACCGGAGTTAATCACGAGGTCGCATGAAATTGGTTGAAGGGATATCCCCCTGATACCTTCCTAGCGTCAGATATATTTATGTGGATCTATTCGTATCTGGGGATATTGCTAGTGCCCTTACCTCCATGAGAGGCGGTGCTTTCAAGGTTTCAGGCTTTGCTACCCTGCCCATATGGTGGTCCGGACTTACGACTGCTCGCCTATGCATCAGTTATAAAATGGTTTATTAGTTACTTGACTTAGGTGTCTCATAGGTTACTTGCAGGGGTTATTTTGCAGGAACCCTGGGTAAAATAAGGGTTGGACAACACACAAATTTTATGGAGGATTACCTCTCTGGAGAGGTCTAACCAACTGGTTGTTAAGCCCACGAGGGCCCTTATAACTGATTATGTTATCTCAGATATTTAACAGGGAGTCTCAGGTCCCTCTTGGGAGAGACATACCTTATTTAGGGAGGGAGGCCACTCAACCACTTTACCCCGTTTGCATGCATATTGGTCGTTTGACTTTTGGTGTGCTCTTTGATTACTAGTTGGCCTTAGGATTCTATTTTGAGTTTTCATTATCATGGATAGTGGAGTTCCTCTTTCTCCCTTGTTTAATGCTACCCACCCCATGATGCCTACTATGCGGATGAATCCTTCTTCTTTTCATAATGGTATGCATAACTATCACACTCAATCCGCGCCTCTGGTCTCTAGTCATTTTTTTGTTGATATGCCTTCACCTGTGCAATCTTGTCCCTGGTCCACTTATATAAATCCTAGCATTGGATCCAGGGGCACCATGGCCCCGATGCCTGCTTCTTCATTTGATATGAGTCATGTCCCTGAACCAACTCTCACTATGGGAGGTTGGAACCTTCCCTCTTACGGATCCAATCCTAGCTATGCTCTTTTAGGAGCCAGTGCTCAAATGGGTGCTTATTCCACTTATTACACCCCATACATGTATCCTTCATATGCCATGTCGGTTTCTTCGAATACTTTTCCCATGACAGGTCCTCACATACCTCCAGGTATTTCATACGGGGAGAATCAGTTTTACGGTTCGAGCTACCCTATTTATGGGACCCCTTCACAAGGGGAAATATATATCCTCACTCGAATAATTCTTACCATACCTCTGTCTCTTTGTAGACTTCAGTGATGATGCCTGTACAAGCCTCTTCTGACCAATTCAATGGAGGGTACTACCTTTCCAGACAAGGACAAGGGGTAAACCAGGACCCTACCTAGCCCACAATATTTCAAAGCCAATCTTTCCCCGAGCCTTGGTATCAAATGCCACAACTCACTGTTAGGCCAGTCACTGTCAGTCATATTGGTGATCCATCACCAACCTCTGCCAGTCATGTCGAAGATGTGTCAACAACTTCTACAAATCATGTTGACAACCCACACCTAGCCTCTGCCAATCATGTTGGGGGAACCACTCTATTCGCCGCGAGTCATAGAAATTTCACATATCCAACCTCTATCCATCACGTAGGAGATGACTCTCTCACCTCTGTTGGTCATGTCGATAGCATGTCACCAGCCATTGTGAATGACACTGAGGCCATCGAGAAACCTAGACGACTCAGACGTAAGCCTAAATTTATTTGCAGGACTTTCGATGGAGATCACCTTACTCATTTATGTCCAGCTACGACCGAGATACCAGAATTGTGGGGCTCACCCAAGGGCCCTTCAGATTCTAAGACGTTTGTGGTTTCCCCACACCATGTTCCTCCTTTGATCGTCACGGTGGAAACACCGGTGCAATCCTTTCCTGACCTCACCCTCGTTGTCGAGGATGATGTGTCCCCTATCCCTGTTATTGTGCATCCTCTTCAACCTAGAATTGAAGAAGTGGTCATACCGATGCAATCTCTGGTCAATCCTACTCTCCTTGTAGAGGGTGATGCATCCTTCAATCATGTCATCATCATTCCTGATCCTACACCTTCAGAACGAGAGAGATTTATTCTCTCCCTGAGTACTCTCCCTCCAAGTCCCGAGGAGGTTCCCTTCGATTGGGATAGACTTTTGGGGTATCCCATGCCCCCACCTATGTCTTTTCCGGTAAGATACATTATCCAATCCATCATAGAAACTATATACTCTGTTAGTGCGTTATCCTCCTTGACTTGGAGAGATTTGGGTTTTCCCAAGCTTATGTCAGTTATTTGTAAGATACTGACATTCCACAGAAGTCCAGCACGGGAGCCTTGGCCTCCCCCGTGACTTGTCGCCTAGAAGTTCCCAAGTGAGTCCAAGTTAAGATCTTTTCCGACTCGTCTAAAGAGTGAAAATATTACCGAGTGATTTGTCCCTTTCACACTCGTTGAATTTGACTTGAAGGGTCGTGAGTCCTATTTAAGCTCTTTTCCAACTCATTTTCAAAAAGTGAAAAGATTGTCGAGTGAATTTGTCTCTTTCACACTCGTAAATCAGATTAGAAAGGACATTTGTTTGGCACAAGTTTATCCCCTTTTCACACCGAGTAGACTAAAATTCATAAAAAAAGACATTTTTTGGCGTCAAGTTGTGATTGCATATCATGCCCTTGCTTGCAGTATTGAGCCTTTAGCCGGTTCTCGCTTTGTGTTATAAACCATTTTCCTCAGTAGTTTTGCATCCTCAACCAAGCAGAGCCTTGTTTATATCCTTCGCAATTTGACACCCTATACCCAGGAGGGAACATTCCCCCAAGTGTCCATCTTCCGCATGCATCTCCTTGCATTGAGCATAGGTATGTTCCACTGCTGGAACTAGTTTTTCTTACTTGTGACACTCGTTTCCTCCTCTATATCATAACATTCATTTGTTATGAAAAAACAAAAAAAGATGGGCGGGAAGGGAGTATTATCTTATATTGGAAGCAGTCATGTCACCTTTGAACAAAGCACAAAGTTATTGAGTCCATTCATCACCATAATTTTGGGTTTAGCATGGCCTTAGAAAGCTGAGATCGTTACAAAGTCTTCTCTACCGACTGGTTACTCTTTTAGTCCCTATGGAGAATATCATTGATGCCTCCTGCATCTCATAGTTTTATCATCGAGTCTACGTTGTCGGAGTCTTCCATATGTCTCATGCTCTTGTTCAAAGGAAGTCTATTAACCCGTGTCGACCACTCCTCAAAACTCTTGACTTTCCATGTCGGCCATACCCTCAGTTTGTCTCAGAATCACATGATGTTGTAGTCCTATCGTGCACCCTGGCCCTACTTTCATCATTGGTAGGTAACCTTGAACCCAACAATCAACATTTCCTCATTGGTCGTTGACTGGGTGGTTTCCCTTGTGTTCGACGGCAAGACATCTATTCACACATTAGGATTCATGCAGTGTCTTGGATGTCATTAGTCTTATTGGTGGTTTCCTCACCTTTGTCCACAGTCTTCATCATTGCCTGCTATTCAGAGGGTATTTTTCGTGTACCACTTGCACTTGGCACACACACAGGGTCGTTGGTTCATGAACATGTTCTTCGTCCGATTTCCACCAAATCATGAAGCTCCTGCTTTGTATCTTGTGTTGACTAATGAGAGATGCCTTAATGCTCTCCTTTCAACAGTTCTCCTTCCATCGACTTCAGCTCATCCATTCTAGAAATGGGACCTAGATTCTTATGAGTACCTTGAGGCTTACAATCATTAGTGGAAATCTCTCTCGCCATCGACAATTGGGAATACATCAATGTATCATGATCTATGGATTCCTCAGGTGTTCGACACCGACTCCTTTATTCACACTTGTAGGAATGTACTAGGTGCCTTGATACCTACTTTCATTATCGGTAGGTTATCTCACATTTGTTAACAATATACCTCAATGACTGGTAATCAAACGATGTCGTATTATGTTCGATCTCAACTCTTTTATTCACATGATGTAGACTTGCACCCTTGGCAGATAGTGTAGAAGACTTGAATACATCACTATGTGGCCACAGCTTTCCTGAGTTGTTTCTTCCTTTTCATTGGACCAATACCTATATGACTTCAATGATCATGGGAGATCAGATTGTACTCCATTGTATACGGATATCTTCATATTGGTTTTGAGACTGGTTCTACTGGGCCTTGTTCATGACTATGACAAATTTTGGCATGTAACCGCATTTGTATTTTCCTATTCATGGCCACATACACTTGTTTGGTATATTTTCACATGGATCTGTAGTGTAATTCTATTGGCAGCCATGTATGCAAAGTTAGTGTAGAATATAATGAGAAACTAGTCTTTCAAGCTGGGTCCCCATCACTCCACTTCTGGGTTGTTTATAATGTATTTCAGCCATCGCAGATACTCCTCTGATCTCACACATTAGGGGGAATCTGTTATAGAAAGATTTGCCTCACCTTATGAAATCTTGCACAAAGGGCCTTTTTCCATTTCCCTTTGCAGACTTGTCATCCCTGTTTGTAAATTCTACATCTAAAAATACATATTTTTCAACATGTACGCACCTTGCCTACTATACAACATGCGTATACAGAGGCTGCTCCACTACAACTCGCGTACATCGGGATTTGTTCCAAAAAATGAAAATTAATGTCGAGTTTCCATGTCACAACAGGAGATCTCTGATCCTTGGCCTTCCATATACTGGAAACGTTCTGAATCGTCCCTTCAGGTCCATTTTAAGGCTATAAATGAGCCAATTCCGAGCTATGGAAAGGAGGAGAAATAATTCAACTTTGAGAGAAAAGTTACTATGGAGAAATTATTACTTCATATTGAGTCTGCATCCCTTTGTCCTTTAAGTATGAACACAGTGTTCATCCCCCAAGCTCTTCCCTTATTGATGGAGAACCTCATTGTATCCCTTCTATGATCTTGCCTTTGGTGGAGGCCCAGTTGGAAGGAACTTAGTTTCTCAGTTCTGAACCATGCCGACACAGAAGTCTGTAATTTTTTCACTTCTGATGATCATTTATTAATATAAATACTCCTTTCCCATCCAATTGATATCGTGAAAATATATGAGTTATTATCCATGGGTGTATTTATTATGTTTATTAATGGATTATTCTATCTAATGTGCTAACCTTTTATATTATCACTATATGCTTGCTTTGCTTGTTTGTTGAGAACTAGTTGCAGGTATAAAGCTTTGGGTCAAAGTGCTTAACGGTGGACATCATCGAATATATGGACGAGGTAGGCCTCTTTATTATCTTTCTTGCACATTGGTTTATATATCATGTTTTTGGGATAGAGTTGATTTCTGCAGTCATATCCATCTGTTGTGGTTTACCCTAGACATAGAGAGTTTTTCCCTCGTAACACCAATTCCAGAATGGAAATGGGAAATAATCTCCATGGATTTCATCACAGGGTTACCCAAATCAACCAAATAGAATGACGCCATCATGGTAGTGGTGGAAAAACTGAGCAAGACAACTCACTTCATTCCCGTCAAGTCAACTTGCAAGGAAATATATATTGCCAGTATTTTCATGAAATAAATATTTAGGTTGCATGGCATGCCTAAGGAAATCATATCCGACTTAGATACAAAATTTACTTCAAGATTTTGGAAATCTCTATTTGTTGTTTTTAAAACTAAATTGTTATTTTTGTACAACCTATTACCCTCAAACTGATGGGCAGACAAAGAGAGTAAACCAACTGTTAGAGGACATATTAAGGATGCATGTAACGCATCATCCTAAGAAGTGGGAAGACTACCTACCACTGGTAGAACTTTCCTACAACAATGGCTATCAAGAGTCATTGAAGATGAGCCCTTTTGAGACCCTCTATGGTAGACAATGCAAGATTCCAATCGGCTGGGATAACCCAGTAGACATAATTACAATTAGTCCATATATGCTAAAAGAAATGGAACAACAAGTAGTTCATATGAAAATAGCTCAGGATAGAAAAAAAGTTATGCAAACAAAAAAAGGACTCCTAGAGAGTTCAAAGCAGGGGATCATGTATATCTCAAAGTTAGACACAGAAAAATATCCTTGAGAATGGGAGCTTGTGCCGATATGGCACCTCGGTATTGTGCACCCTTTGAAATTTTGGATAGCATGGGACCCATAACATATAGACTAGCACTTCCTCCCACAATGAAGGAACATAATGTTTTCCATGTTTCGTTTTTGAAGAAATATGTACATGATTCTAATCATATAATTGATTGGTCTGTGATTCAGGTGGAACCAAAGGGAGAATTCCTACCAGAACCACAATGCATAATAGATAGGAAGGAAATCCCACTCAGGAACAAAACCATTTCATAGATCAAGGTGCAATGGAAACACTTTGGTCCAGATGAAGCTACATGGGAAAAGGAGGGTGCCATGAAACAAGAATACCCATTTTTGTTTACTTCTGTACATACAAAGCACATTAACAAGTAAAACATCGAGGACAATGTTCCTTTAAGGGGGAGTGGATTGTAGTACCCATGTTTCCCCCAACTTGTAAATATAAATATGAATTTCCAAAAGACTGTGGCAGACTAAACATGTGTGAATGTTGGATTTGATGAACCTTTTTTTTATAAAAGGCAATGTATGTATTTTTGTTATTAATTAAAAATGGATAGTGTTGCATAACTGCTAAAAGGGGGGTTTGATAAGATAGATCATGATGATATGAGAGATATGGTGAGGGGAACCATAAATGGTTGAGATGACCCCCACTAAACCAATACCTTACTGTATTTAATTGCTCAGACCTAGAACAATCCTCTGACCCAGAAATGAATTACCGATCAGGATGGTAGTTGGAAAATCCCTCCTCAAGAGTTAATGAGGAGATGGGGCAGAGTACACATTTGCAAGGCTTCCAGACCTTACCACGATATGGGTATTTGGACCCACGTAATCATGCTGAGGAAGGAAAGAAACAAAGTAATTTCATGGGCATAGGAGATCTACGAGGAAGTAGAGTCGAGAGAACAATCTCCAGAAGAGGGAAGATCTCTTGCATATCTCTAGTTCGAAGGAGAATTGAGAAAAAATCTTTTTCTGGGTGCAAGAAGCTACTGTCAGCGTTTTCAGTCTAGCTGATTTACAGGGCTAATGAGTGACTATGGGAGTACTCGTTGCATACCCCCTTGCTTGGTATAGAGAAAACCATTTGCTAAGTTCTTGAGGGAGGAGGAGAGTAACCTTTGTCCCTGTCTGTCGTTGAGCAAGAAGAAAGAGTCTCTCTCGGAGCATCATGGTCTAGCTAGGGGGTGGCCGGTGGTAAATCCATTCAAGAGTGGCTATGCCTATAGTTGGGTGGAAACAGACACCCCTTTCAACAGTTGCTTCATGATCTCTAGTTTATGATAAGTATTGTCATACTATGTGGACTGAAATGGAAATGATGATTGAATATACATGCCTATGACTAAATTTTGTATTGAATGATTAAGGTAAAAATGTTCATTGTTTTTCTGTGAACCCATGCTTTTGAATGGTCTTTTGTTTGCCTTATCTTAGTAGCTAGAGGGTTATGGGACGTGGGTCTACAAAAGAGTCAAGGTAGGGTTAACTGGAATGTTTAAGTCCTGTCGACCTCTGGAATTTACCTTCGTGAGAATACTAAACTTGAACTCTATGGAAGAAGGGTGCCTCCTTTAGACCCTCCACCTATGTGACCGAGGGCTCATGCCCATGGCCTTAATTGATTCACGACTAAGAGTTAAGCATGTAGCCCACGAGAATTTTTGGAGGACCCATATGACCAAGGTCTAGGAACCCTATGCTAGGCCCGAAAGGAGCTAAGACTTTCTAGCTTCGGAACTCTGGGGTGTTATGACCTTACCATTTTCAAACCGGCCGAAGGAAACTTGTTGCTATGGTTACCCACAAGACTGATCGACATGTGGCGGTGTCCCTAACCGTGATAGATGGACTTGTTCCACTGTTAAACCCTGAACCACTTACCAATCGTGAAGTAACGTGGGACGCAGATCCAAGGGTATTGGAGAGTTTCCCTAGCCACTGGATCTATGCCGAGGTTAGTTCAACGTTGACTACTTCTGGAGAAGATAGGTGTCATAAAACCAAACTTCCCAAATGTTGGAGTTGTGAATTGATATGAGCCGTGGATCTAGGGAGTCTGTTGAGAATCCCTCTTAATCGTCTGATCAACCAGTGAAGGGACTCGCGTATGGTACTTCAGCGAAGTCCTACTTTGGGAGAGAAAAGCTTCCATGACGCCGAAAATCCTGAAGGCCAGATGTGAAAAGTAACGAGAACCATAGATCTAGGGATGCTTCAGGATCTTACTTGGTCGTTGGATCTATGCCAAGGTCAGTCCAATGTTGACCACTCTGGGGGAAAGGGTGTGGTAAGTGAGTGGGGCACCCGAACACTGAATTCACAAAGTGATAAGAGCCATAGATCTGAGGATGTTTCGAGATCTCCCATGACCGTCAGATCTAAACCGTGGTCAGCCTGGCATTGACCACTCTGAGAGCAAGGAGGAAGTCACACGGTGGATTCAATGAACGTCGAAGTTACGAAGTAATGGAGGCCGTAGATCAGTGGATCTATGTGGATGCATCTTGGTCGTGAGATCTAAGGGTGTCGGAAGGATATCAGTACATAGTGACGCGACACACTGACTTCACCCAGGGTGACATGGACCCACGTTCGATGTGCCATGTGTCACCTGGATTCGTACTTTTCGTGGACCCTATGTGCCCATTAAAATGTGACACATGTCACCCATGGGAGGGGCCACGTGTCATCTCTTCCTTGTCGCGTCTCACCCCCTGACACATACTCGCTTGGCCTATTGGCGGGTGGATTACTCGGTACCCACATGTCCTCGCCTTTGTGTTTAATGCACCACTGCATGCAAGGGTGGACCCTTTGAGAATTCGGGACTTTGGGACTCCGGAGGTTGGCAGTGTAGTGTCATAGATAAGCCAAAATGACTGAAGGTCAGAGATACGTGGTGAGATTTTTGGCTCCTTTGGGAGTTCGTGAATTTAGAACTCCGGAGGACATGCGTGCATAAAGGAAAAATGGGCATTCAACGTCGAATGCCAAACTCCCCTCTAGCTTATGTGTTAAACGGGGATAAAGTCCCGTTGTTGGATTTGACGGTGGATGGAATTCCACCGTGGATGTAGGAACTTGGGGATGGTACAAATGAGGTGGACCCATGTGGGCCTTGAATGATAATGCCCAAAGAGCTTCAAGAGGCCATAACTTGCAATCCAGAGCTTGGATTTGAGCCTGGTAGTAGTCTTGGAAAGCTACAGTTAAGTAGAAGAGGATGTAGACCTTGGAAAGAGGATTTGAGATGACTAAAGTAAGCATAATTTTGATGCCCCATCCCTAAAAATGGTACTTAGGGGTCGGATGTGTTACACATTTTGGGAGAACCTTTAATTTTTCTCTAGCTTTAATTTTGTTTCTAGTTAGTCACTTCAAATTTTTAAAAATAAATGATCATTTTTTTCACAAGTATTTTTTCCATCATTCTTATTTCTAGTTAAACCATTTTATGGTAGCATGAACTAATTTTTTGATGTACTAATATGTTATTAGCATTATTAGTAGTTACATAACTATGTCATCCAATAAATACTCCTCCAAAGAGGAGGAAAAACAAATAGAAGGCTCTAAAGAGGAGGAAAAAGAAGAATAATAAAACTACAAAGTTACTACCCTAGAAGAGAAAAGACTTGATTCTCCTAATTCTTTCTCTTCAGAGTATTTGTCTCCTATTGAAATAAATGAGTCAATTAATATTGACAATGACAGAGATGAATCTTATGCAAGTAAATAAGATGACAAAAGGATGAGGATGATGAAGAAAGTGAGGATCATTAAGTCTCTCCTCATTTGTTCATAATATATATTACCTATTACAATGCACTTTCTTTCTATCTAGCAACCTTCTTTGAAAGGATGGATTTTATAAAATGTTTATAAACATTAATGTTCATAACTTTTAATAGAAACATGTTCAAAGTAATATCTATTTTCTGTATAATATTTCTATAAATTAATAGAATTATACTCAGAGAAAGAGCTTGATTTGTATATTATTGTTATAAAATAATAGATAGTGTCTCATTGTCTCCACATTGGATTACAACTCATGGATATCCTCAATAAAAAAATTATTTTAGTATTCAACTAAGTCTACATGACACGTCCTCACAAATAGGCACACCCACTCTAGCTCATGGATAAGTTGGTGTTTCTTTGAGGCACTCAACCCTAACTTTTACCCTATGAAAAAAAACAAATTTGGAGAATTTTTGTAGCATAATTTTTTGTGTTAACTTAAAAATACGAAATTGTAGTAAGGTTTGTAATGAGTAAATACACACTCTCCAAGTTGAATAATTCAATTTGGCCTTGTAATAAAGATGGGCGTGCTTTTCAGTGAAGTTAACCAAAATTGCTTTGCTTCACTAAAATGCACGTCCATGCTTCATTTCTTGACCAATTTGAGTGATTCAAATCAGAGAGTGTGTTTTTTACAATTTTCAACATTTATACATTTTCATATTTTTAATTTGAGCCTTAAAAGTTTCTGCTGCAAATCTCCTTTAGCATGAAAATTTTTGCTTTAATGTGCACTTTGTCAAAATTATGCATAAGTGGGAAAAATAGGTATGTAGGCTTTTTGACAAACTTGATACAAGGGTACATAGCTTTAGCATTGTGTAATTATGTCTCAATACAAATTTCATATGTGGGGTGTACTTGGTTCAACCCTAGAGTGCATTTTTTGTATTGGTGATGAAAATTGATAAATAATATCAATTGTTATTTTTGGCAGACTTGGGACTTGGATTTCACCGTAAAAGATTTATTTTAGACAACATAGTATGATATGTTGTAGAACATTTTGGTAGCTTCAAGTTG
>ML778266.1:832340-858092 GCA_009831015.1 Picea engelmannii
CAGCACTTGCTGCTTTCGTATTGCTTAATCCTCATTCCACCCTGCCCCTTCGTAAGTGATAAATAGATAATCGTAATCAATGTGTTCATAAGAGTGGGTGATGTTGAACAAAAGTCAAGGGGTTGTTAATTAGTTGAGGTGTCTTAATGTAATGTCGTTTCTTGCCTATGTTTAGAGTGTGTTTAGTTGGTGATGTTTAGTTTTTATTATTATTTATAAGTGGATATTGTCAAGTATGGTTGAATTATTTGTAAATGGATTTGTTATACGTGAGGAATTGAACCTAATTTATTAGTGAAAAGTTCCTTCGTTTTCAATCAATCATTAATGGATTAAATTTATATATATATATATATATATATATATATATATATATAAACTTGTGACACATAAGCGGATTAAAGCTCCTCCATGTTCTTTATAATCTTAGAAAAGTCCAATGAGTTAACTTAATTGGTTCAAGCACATTGCTTCAAGATGAAGTTTGGTTTGAGGTCTTTGATTTTAGTTTGGCTCAGGTTCAAGTCCAACTGAGTCCTAAAGGGGAGGACTCAATCTTCAAATCGAGGGATGGGACCCTAGCTCTTCAAGTGGAATCTAGGGTGTAGAATAGACAAGGTTCAAGTTTCATGGATGACACTAAAATAACCCTCACTACCTTTGACAATGATATGAAGGAAAGGCCTAACGAAATAGTGTGTGTAGAATAGACAAGGTTCAAGTTTCATGGATGACACTAAAATAACCCTCACTACCTTTGACAATGATATGAAGGAAAGGCCTAACGAAATAGGGTTTGGATCAAATCTCATTTCACATGTGACTAGATGTAGAGGTGGATTGTAGAATAGAGGTAGAGGAGAATACTTGATACAGTGATTTCACATGTGTTGAGTAAATCACCTTTATCAAACTTTAGTATTGGTGAGCTTGCTTCTTAGATACTCGACAAAAAGGTAACTCTTGTCCCTTTTTTTTAATAACTTGCTTTGGAATCTCTCTTGTCAATAGCTTAGGTACTATTGCAAAAGAAGTCAGAGGTTTTGTGACGCAGCCGCACCCTCGGGCATGTCCTCTCTCACAGGATCTTCCTTCTTCTCGGCCCAAAGAACACAATGGTTCTTTTATTTCCTTATCGGGAAATCTGCACCCCACAGATTCTCTTATGCGCGATCCCCCTTTCTTTACTTATCGGAGGATCGGAACTCGCGGCTTCGCAGGTTCACTATTGATCACTGGGTTCTCGAATCCCCGAGACCCGATGGTCAGTCAATGCTGACTTTCTCTCACCTTATCGGGACTTCTCTTATTGCGGTTTCGCTACTCGCGATATCAAACACTATGAATTGCCGACTCCCGATACCCGATGTGACGAAACTTCGACGCACGTGTGAGTTGTCACCTCAACTCCCGTTAGTTCTATCGGAATATCGGACTTCGCGGGATCGCGAATCCGGATGCAAATGGACTCGGGACTTTTCTTTTCCCGATCCCCGATATGCGTGCCACCTGTCTTCCACTAACTCCTGTTGTGGCCCACACAAGTCCTTCGTCGGGATATCGCGTTTCGCGATATCACAATTCTCGTTGCAACAACTTGGACCTTTGACTCGCGAATCCCCGATACACGATATCACATGTAGATCTGAAGGTCCTTGTGACTCGGTATCGACGGCTCTACCCCTCCTGATCTTTAAACCTTCGGACATTCTCGCCGTAACCTCCTTGCACCTCCACAAGATCCAACGGCCCTCGACACTTCGCGAAATCTCCCCAGAGGATTTTGTCCGTCCGTTCTCCCTTATGCAATCCCCGAAATGAAGAAGTGTCTCTCCACGAGACTCGTTCACCTGCTCGCCAACCTACGATGCTTCCCTCAGACTTTCAATGGCAGTTTCCCTGCGCTTATCCTTCAGTGAATTCGAAGGCCTACTCCTCCTGAGCTTTTCCCCGACTCTCAAGTCCTTCAAGAAATCTCTTGCACGCACTCCTTGCGGCAAACCCTTCAACCTCGACTGACTGTTGATGTTTCTCAACTCTGCGCACTCCTGCAGCAGTAGTCTTTCGATGCTTCGCTCAGAATCACAACTTTGAGACTTCTCCCTGGCCTGCGAACTCCTTGCACGGAACTGTGCCACTGCACTTCTGAGATGAATGGCAACAAAAGTTATCTCTAATTGAACCTTTCTGTCAACGCACTCCTTACGGACAATTTGACTGCACTCTTTGCAGGAATCCTCTGGCTCAATTTAGAGAAACAATTGAAACTAATTCTTTGTCCCCTTCAGACTTCTATTCAACTATGAAATCACATACACAGCATATAAAAGCAAGTGTATAACAAGAAGCGAACATTCATGAGCATAACATCAATACACAGAGAACCACACAAACCATGAATTTGAATCAAAGCTTTCTTCTATTAATTCAAATGTCTGTACATGGGTGTTCTTCATACACTATTCTCCGCTTGCTCTTCTGCTTCTTCTGAATGCTCAGGGGTTATGTTACAATAATACAATGAGGGTGTCTATATCCGTTTTCCCTCTTGGACTCTAGGCTATCAAATCTAGAATTAAATTCCTATCTAACTGCATTAACTCTATTAAATGTCGACTATCTACTAAGGACGAGAGATATCCACTCAAGGTCCATTACAATATACAAGTGCACCATCTCTTAAATGAGTCATTTAAGATCGCGCAACAATTCCAAAGCATTTTCAAAATTTGTGATGGCTTGTCCAGCTGGTTTCCGCTTCCGCGTTGGCTCGCTTGATGTGCTGGCGATGCTCCTGCATCATACTCCTCGGCTTGAAAACTTTCATGGGCTCTTGTCCATGAGCTCCTGCACAGTCTGTCCATGCTTCTGTATCTCCGCTTCAGTCTCCCAGCTGGCGTCTTCCACTAGATGATTCTTCCACTTGACCAGATACTCATAGTATTCTTTCCTCCTGGTCTTCTTACCCACTCTCTTGTCCAGTATGCATTCCATCTGCGACTTTTCTGCAACTGGCAATTGTTTCATCAACTGGATCACTGGCCCCTCAGTTCCAGTCTCTACTTCTCCAGCCCGGTATGGGTATAAATCTGTGACATTAAATATCGGAGATATTCCGATGCCATCCGACAACTCGATCTCATAAGCATTTTCTCCGAATTTTCTCAAGACCTTACATGGTCCGATTTTCTTCATCTTCAGCTTATTGTATGTTCCTCTCGGGAACCTTTCTTTTCTCAAATGTGCCAGAACTAGATTACCAACTTCAAACTGAAGTTGTCTTCTGTGCTGATCTGCTCTGCGCTTGTACTCCTAATTTGATCTCAGCAGTCGTTCCTTCATCGCCTCAACGAACTCTTCTGCACTAGCACTGCTAGTAGCAGTCTGTTCTGAATCTCTCAGTTCATAAACTCCCCTCTGCTGCATTCCATATACAACCTGAAATGGACTCTTCCCTGTACTTCGATTCACCGAATCATTGTATGTGAACTCTTCCTGTGGTAATATGTGGTCCCAACTGCTGTGGTGTTTTGTCACCAAGCTTCTCAGCAAGTCTCCCAGACTTTTGTTCACCACTTCCATCTGCCCATCCGTCTAAGGATGGTACGCAGAACCAAACGCTAAGTTAGTTCCCAGCTTCTTCCATAAGGTCCTCAAAAAATGTCCTATGAATTTTGTGTCTCTGTCCGAAACTATACTTTTCGGCAATCCATGAAGTCGAATGACCTCTTTAAAGAACAAATTTGCGATGTGAGTTGCATCGCTGGTCTTCTGGCATGGAATGAAATGTGTCATCTTTGAAAACCTATCCACTACCACAAAGATTGAATCAACACCTCTTTGTGTCTTTGGCAACCCCAATAGAAAATCCATGCTAATCGCCTCCCACGGCCTCTCTGGTATGGGTAATGGCTGATAAAACCCTGCATTAAAATCCTCTGCAGGTTTTTTTCCATAATTTCAACTATGGAGTTGAAGTTCTTACCACGACTGCGCAGTTTCCGCGAGAGTTTGGCTGCGGCCTTGCCTTTGTACGCCTCTGCCATGGAAATTTCACCTTCCCCAATATCTTTCTCCAACTTCCCGTGGTGGTAAGGCCCGAGCGAGAATATCTGGGGAATGTAGGGCTCTTGTTTGGCATTCAACAGAGGCCTGGCCACGCGCAGAATCGGATCTGCGTTTGCTTGAGAATTCTCGCCTGCGTCTGCTTCAGAGTTTTCATGAAGCATGTGTGTAATTTTTACAACCCACTCGTCCCGAAACAGTAGCGGTTCTGCCATCAGTGTAGTGATCACGATTTAATCAGCGGAGCTCAACACCTCGACTTCTTTGAACGCGGAGATCAACAAAAATCAGCACTTGCTGCTTTCGTATTGCTTAATCCTCATTCCACCCTGCCCCTTCGTAAGTGATAAATAGATAATCGTAATCAATGTGTTCATAAGAGTGGGTGATGTTGAACAAAAGTCAAGGGGTTGTTAATTAGTTGAGGTGTCCTAATGTAATGTCGTTTCTTGCCTATGTTTAGGGTGTGTGTTTAGTTGGTGATGTTTAGTTTTTTTTATTATTTATAAGTGGATATTGTTAAATATGGTTGAATTATTTGTAAATGGATTTGTTATACGTGAGGAATTGAACCTAATTTATTAGTGAAAAGCTCCTTCGTTTTCAATCAATCATTAATGAATCATTAATGAATTAAATTTATATATATATATAAACTTGTTACACATAAGCGGATTAAAGCTCATCTCCACGTTCTTTATAATTTAAAAAAAGTCAAATGAGTTAATTCAATTGGTTCAAGCACATTGCTTCAAGATGAATCTCCATGTTCTTTATAATTTTAGAAAAGTCCAATGAGTTAACTCAATTGGTTCAAGCACATTGCTTCAAGATGAAGTTTGGTTTGAAGTCTTTGATTTTAGTTTGGCTCAGGTTCAAGTCCCACTGGGTCCCAAAGGGGAGGACTCAATCTTCAAATTGAGGGATGGGACCTTAGCTCTTTGAGTGGAATCTAGGGTGTAGAATAGACAAGGTTCAAGTTTCATGGATGACACTAAAATAACCCTCACTACCTTTGACAATGATATGAAGGAAAGGCTTAACGAAATAGGGTTTGGATCAGATCTCATTTCACATGTCACTAGATGTAGAGGTGGATTGTAGAATAGAGGTAGAGGAGAATACCTGACACGATTTCACATGTGTTGAGTAAATCACCTTTGTCAAACTTTAGTATTGGTGAGCTTGCTTCTTAGATACTCGACAAAAAGGTAACTCTTGTCCCTTTTTTTTAATAACTTGCTTTGGAATCTCTCTTGTCAATATGATTTCTCTATTAATGCCCCCACCCTCCCACCCTCTATAGAGGGTGGAGACGGTGGGAGGGGGCGGGGGGGGGCGGGGCATTAATAGAGAAATCATAATATGATTTCTCTATTAATGCCCCCCCCCTCGAGGGTGGGAGGGTGGGAGGGGGGGCGGCATTAATAGAGAAATCATAATATGATTTCTCTATTAATGCCCCCTCCCCCCCCTACCACCCTCTAAATAGCTTAGGTACTATTGCAAAAGAAGTCAAAGGTTTTGATTATGAGTTCTATCATGTTAGAGGTCATCCAAAGGAGGAGGACACTCTTTATAAGGATATCGTGACATGCAATATTGTGAAGGTAAATATCAATATAGATGTTTGAAGGGTAAAGAAGTGTCAGAGATGTGTTAAGGTAAGAAAAAAAAATATTTAGTTTTAGTGGAAAATGCTCTGATGAACCATATTTTGGATCTCCATGAAAGACTTTAATAGGGTTAGTTTTTGATAAAAATGTATCTAAAGTATATACTCACCTTGTTATCTATTGTGGTTACTCTGAAAGTGTTTACACCATGTTTGGGGGTTCTTAACAAATATTTGGGGTACATGGTGTATGATTATCCCTTGGATTGTTCATGGTGGATTTTCACATTGGAGGTGGCTTATTCAGTGGCGGGGATGATTTTAAGGATGGAAATTTATATTAAAATGTAGAAACATGGGCTAATATTACCCCTTAATATGGAAAATGTAAAATGTTTGGCGATAGTTTTGTAAAAATATTCAAATTTCTAAGGATTTTATATACTATCTATAAAATTTTGACGATTTTTAAGGTAAAATAGTTTTATTCTATGGAATTTGGGCTAATCGTTTTTATAAAAAATGGAAATTGGCGAATCTTTTTTTGGGAAAAAACGTGGAAATTATCCCATTTGTGAAATTTAGCCCCTAAAATTATCTATGTTTAGTGGTTGTTTGACCTCAATTGGATGCTTGCATGACATTCTTCCTTGGAGCATTAAAGATCTTCAATCCACCTAGTGATCATTCTACATGCTAGCCACATGGAGGAGGTTACTTGTTTGGAGAACACCCTACATCGGAGGAATAGCATTTGGCATTCAAGATGAGGGCATTGAACCCTAGATAGAATGTGGTAGTTTGGATGCTTTCATGGATGCATGGAGTCAGCTTGGGGATGTATGTGCTGGGATAATGTTCATGCAAGGGTAGTGGAACCAATAGCGGACATGGCTTAGGAGGAACATTTGAGTCCTTGGAGGCTTGGAGGAGGAGCGTTTGACACATTTCATGGAGCGCCCTTGCATTGGATCCTTGCTTGTGTAAGACATCAGCTTGGATCTTGACATGTGTACCCTTGGAGTGCAATGTCTCACATGTGTGAGCCTACTTGTGGCTTTGTAAGTTTATTGTAACCGTTTAGCCCCACGTATGCAGTGTTGGCCTCCCTTACCTCTCATATATGTAGAGGAAGGAGAGAGTCCCTTCATAACTCAATACCACTTCATCATATTGTGTTAGAGATGTGAGGAGTAGATCACACTTGTCTATCTCTCTCTTTATACTTTATCTCTCTTTTCTTGGATACATCAAGGTTTCTTAGATATTTTGGAGCATGTTGAATGTTGGTAGATGTTAGCACTCAACTTTAGCACCATCATGCATGTTAATATTACTTGTCTTTTTTTCCTTACTTTATGGAGAAATTAATGGCATGCATAGATTATTTTTTCATGTTTCACAAATCTATAAAATTAAGTCATTATTTTTGTATTGAACAAATTGTATTTCTTTTTAGTTAGTGAATTGATTGACGAATATAGAGAAGAGTGATGCCATTATAATAATATTGAGTTCCATTCCTCGATCTATTTCTCTTTTTCAAACTCTTAATCTTTGGTGGTTTCATAACCACTGCAATCTAATATCTATAGCTTATGCTAAATTTGATTCCATATCTTAGTTTCATTCGTAAATCTATCATGGTATCACAGCCTAACATTTTCTAAAGAAACATTTTGTTGCAAGAATGTTTTCTCTCTGCTAAGTATTTGTTTCTCTCATATCATTGTTTGATCTAGAGATTCTTAAATGTAGGTGAAATATCATATTCTGGGGGATTTTATTGTGGTTCAATTTACTAGCATGTGCCCCTCTAAACATCCTTAGCTATCACTTACGCTACACGAATTTGAGCATCTTGAATTGCCAATATGCCCAATCAATTTTCAAATCAATTTGTTGTTGAGAATTTCATGGAGGACATTGGAAATATTCACTCCTCAACTGTGTGATTCACTCACCTATTCTCAGTGAAATTCCTCAATGTCGCCACTGGAATTTGAATGGGTAAATCAGTGTAATTTATCATTGGCATTGAGGAATTCTACATGCAATTTTTAGGGCCATTTTTCAACATTGTGAATTTCATTTGTTGCTACGACATATCTGTAATGACTAAGAATTTTGTTTGCAACTACTTCAAATCTATAGAAATTGTTGTAGTAGATTTGTAGACACAACAAATTGTTCAACAGACGTTGTTTTTGTAGTTGCAACTATTCTAATAATTTTAGAAATGGATCAAAGTTAAATTCCCTTCTTATGCCATTCAATTACTATGAATGGAAATCGAAGATGTTGATTTTTGTGAGGAGAAAAGGCTTGTTCAAAATCACAATGGGGATTGAAGATGAACCTACATTGAATGTTAAAAATACGAAGTAGTTTAATTGATTTGATGAAGCCTATGGTCTATTATGTCTCTCTATATATCTCAATCTTCTTTTCCACATTGAATTTATAAGTTCACCCAATCATATCTAAACTAATACCAAAGGATTGTTTGGGAAGTGTTGGTGTTGTTATGTGCGTGGGTTGTAAGACCCAAGGTTCGATTTATCTAATACCAACAAAACCCACCATAATCAGCCCTTTCGAAATCACATGCTTGCGCAGATGAAGTCTCACCTGAGGTATCTATGGGTACTGCAAGAACTAGGATTTTGCAGTAGTAAGGGAATGGGAGGAAAACATTCGATTCATTCTCCTTATTATGTTGTGCGCATAAATCTGTTATGTTTAGTTATTATCTTACTCATGATTTAGATTCCCATACTTATCGTGTTTCGAATTATTATACAGATTTGTTACTATCACAGTCATGAATCATTGCACCATACTTAACTATCATATGAAGCTATTATATGATGCATGCAAATAGTATTCATGTTCAAACACAGAAACATGGTATTTCATAACATATCTTTATCATTCCTTTATTCATCTTTCTCAACCATCGACTGCTACATTCAAGAACTCTAGAACTCAGTATC
The DNA here is from genome assembly GCA_009831015.1 of Picea engelmannii. Taxonomy (NCBI): domain Eukaryota; kingdom Viridiplantae; phylum Streptophyta; class Pinopsida; order Pinales; family Pinaceae; genus Picea; species Picea engelmannii. Next base: position 841,017 of record ML778266.1, read on the forward strand.
AATCAAAATGTAACATAACCTAATCTATCATAACCATACTTCATCAGTATAATACCTAGCTGAACCAACCCCTAATATCCCAACCCATTACATATTTATACCAAAATCTAGGGCTAAGAACCCTAATCTATTCATCCCAAAATTATCCCNAATGTAACATAACCTAATCTATCATAACCATACTTCATCAGTATAATACCTAGCTGAACCAACCCCTAATATCCCAACCCATTACATATTTATACCAAAATCTAGGGCTAAGAACCCTAATCTATTCATCCCAAAATTATCCCATTACAATGCCTAGCTAGCTCAGTTAACTGGTTGTTTGATGCCTTTCTTCTACTTTTCATCCTTTATGTTGATTTTTTGTTGTTCTTCTATTTCTGGAATGCCGGGCTATCATTCTCCTGTTATGCTTTATTTCCTTGTTTTGTTCTTTTAGCCTTATTCTTCGAGCTGCGCATTGTCTTTCTTTTGCACACTTTCCTCCTTCTGTGCACTTCCCTGCTGGATGCGCCTTAGTTGCATGCTCTCTATATTTCCTTCTTCCTCTGCGCACTTTTCATATACTTAGGATTTTACCTCAAAACTTTATCAAAACTGAAAAAACTATTTTCAAGATTGCTTGTCCAACAGGCCCCCAACACTCACATGTGGCTCGTCCCGAGCCACTCGGACCTGTTTCCTACTCTTCCATGTCAAAATGAAGTTTTGAGAGGTCGTCTTTGCCCCCTCGACCTCTTTGATGATTATGGAATTTTTTGTTCTTATCTCCTCTGCTCCTTGCACAGTCAAGTTTATAAGTTTTCCCTTTGCTTCCAACGTTTCTTTCTTTACCCTACCCTATAGCATAGCCAAATATCCAATTACCCGCACTTCCTCTTCTTGCAATGGTCCCAGACTCTGTTGCAGGATATTTTGCTGATCCCTCATTTTCTCCACTTATACCCATGCATGTCGTTGAGATAGAATGGCTGACATGCACGCTATTGGTGGTAGTGTAGCCTCCCTTTTTGTTTCTTGATGTACCTTTTCGTGTGCCTCTCTTAGCTTGGCCTCTGTGGCCTTCATCTCTGAGTCTTATATCAACTATGTCCACACATGCACATTATCCTCACAAATTTTTGTGCATTCACCCTCAATCTTCTGGGGGAAATCCTGGCATGCTCCTTAGCTTTAAATATTCTATATGTGATCATAAGCCCTGAATAAATTCACTGATCTTCTGCACTTGTTCCTCCATAGTTGCTTCGACTAATAGGGGAACTATTGGAATTTCCTTATACAAATTTTGGACTCCTTCTTTTTGTTTCAGTTGTTTTTTCGTTGTTGTAGATGGTCCTCCAACTCTCGACGGTGTAATTTGTTTCCTGTGATTGATTCCTATACTTAGCTCAGTGTCTCTTGGTGGGTCGTTGTAGCTCGGATTTGATGGCTCGACTATGTTCTCCAATTTTCTATGGTTTTCTCTATTTGGTCCTGCTCACTTGTAACAATGGTTTAGACTTGACGACTTCCTGTTGTTTTTTGATTTCGAGCCAATTGTACATGTCTCATCCTACCTTAACTAACTTGCCCAATCCACCACTATGCTTGATGAGTTGTTTAACTAAATGATTCTTTATTACTAACTCCACCAGGTGATTTATTCCTCGTACTGTCGATCTATCATGATTTCTGGAGGATTTTCCCATTTAATACTTATAGGATGATTTTATGACCTGTCACTCATGTTTTCTAACCGTCATCTCCGTTCTTTAACGCTTTTAATGTTCTTGTCATTTCCCAATTGTGCATTGGCTTATTGTTGTTTTATCTGTACGCATCCTAGTCTATCTCGTTTGTGTCTCATCTCCTATTTTGGCGGAGTCCTATGTTGATGTGTGATGAAAATTCGTTTTTCACACATTCTTATGCCTTAGTATTTTAACACTCCTTTTATTTTCCCTATATCTACTTTTTATTTGTTTTTCCTTCTTTTTATTGCCTACTATGATACAACTACTATAATACAAGTGTTTCAGTGCAGCCCAAATTACTGTGTAGCCTATCAACCGTCTCTATAGAGTTTCAGCCGAATTGCATTCACCATTCCTTCCAAGACTTCTCCATTCAAGGTTTCCAACTGCACAACACCTGTCTTTGTTAGTTGTTGAATCACATAAGGTCCTAACCAGTGCACTCAAAACTTCCCTGGATGTTTCATATACTTGTTTTCATAAAGTAGTACCAAATCTCCAACTTGAAACTTATTATGTTTAATGTTTCAATCATGCCATGCCTTCTCTCTGGATTTTTGAACCTGCTAATGGAATGCTGCGACAAACCGATCTTCATCAAGTTGTACTAACCGTTCCAACCTCTCCTCTATTGTGCCAGTATATGATAGCTCTGTGATTTTTTCAATGAGTAGGATAGGCAAAATAAACTCCATTGGAATTACTGCTTCTTTCCCATATACCAACCTGAAAGGGGTATGTCTTATCAACTTCTTACTTGTAGTCATGTAAGCCCATAATACTACAGGAACTCTTAAGTCCCAATCGTCTCTCCCTACATTGAAAATATTTTTCAAGGCATTCTCCAAGATCTTGTTAAAAGCTTCCACGATTCCATTGGACTAAGGGTGATATGGGGTACTCTTTTGGTGATGAATCTGGAACTTCTCAGTCAATGATGAAATTGATTTGTTTAGAAAGTGTATACCTTGATCATTGAGTAATATGCACGGACATCCAAAACTTGTGACTACATTTTTGAACAGAAATTGTGTAGCAGTTTCCACAGTACAGTCTGTAACTGGGGTTTCTTATGCCCATCTTGTCAAATACTTTGTCGTCGTAATGATGTACCTCTCCCTGGATCTTCTTTCTCTTGGGTTGATTGGCCCCACAAAGTCGATGGCCCATTTCTCAAATGCTTTCAATGTAACATGTGAATTCAAAAGAATTTTCTCCCTCCTATATGGCTTTCCCACTCGTTGGCATACATCGCATGACTGTCAGTATTCCTTCGCATCCTTGTGAAGTGTAGGCCACCAAATCCCTATACACAAAATCGTCTGTGCAGTTTCTCTCCCTCCGTAATGTCCTCCAAAAATTCCATCATGCGCTTCTTCAAGTATTACTGACCTTTCATGCTCTAACACACATCGTCTTAGTATCCCATCTACACCCATCTTATATAAATTCCCTTCAATCAACTGATAATATGTTACTTTCACCACCAATTGTTTCTTTTGTGCTACAATCATCTCAGATGGATCCATGCCTATGTTTATAAACTGTACGATGTACGAGAAATAATCATCCACCGTCCTTACTGCAAATAATTGTGCATCTAAGAAGTTGTCATCTAAATTTCTTGCATCTTCCCCTGACAATATGCATGATAGATGATATGATCATGCATTCAACTTCCTCGGTTTCACTATGACTTCAAAGTCATATTCCTAAAATAATAATATCCACCTGCATATTCTCCCCCCCAACACTGGCTTGTTGACTAAATATTTTAATGCAGAATGGTCTGTATACATCTTAAAGTGAGACCCCAATAGATAATGCCTAAATTTATGTAGTACATAGACCATTGCCAATCCTTCTCATTATGTGGTTGTATAGTTCTTCTCTGCTATAGACAACTTCCTGCTTGCAAAATAAATTGGGTGATCTATGTCTCCTCCCCCTGGATAGGATAGTACAATGCTCAATGTTATGGATGATGCGTCCACGTGTACATGAAACTCCTTGTTAATCCAAAAAAATTAAAATCGCCGCGGTCACCAACTTTTGTTTTAGGGTGTCCAACCCCCTCTAACAGTCTTCATTCCATTGAAACTTTGCTTCCTTCTTTAGTAACTTCTCCATCGACGTTGTGATGTGCACATATCCCTTGATAAATTTCCTATAATAACTTGTATGACTCGACATCTCCCTCAGCTGTCTGACTAATATAGGTAGTTCTAACTCCAAAATGAATGTGATCTTAGTTGGGTCTACCAATAGTCCTTGTTTACACACTACATGTCCTAACAGAATTCCAAACGGTGCACAAAAAAATCACTTCTTCAAGTTCAACAAAATATGACATTGCCTACATCGATCCAACATAAATATAAGAACTTCTATATGATCCTTTAATAGACTAAACACCATCCAATCATCCAATTATACTTCTAGGAACTTATGGATGAACTCCTTGAATGCTACAACCACTACCCTGGAAAACACCGCAGGGGCATTCTTCAATCCAAATGGCATAACTATGTACTGATAATTTCCCCATTCTATCACAAAAGTGGTCTTGTGTTGATCCTCCTGTGCGATTTTTATCTGATGCTACCCAGAGAATCCATATGTAAAAGAGTAAGTTTCCTAGCCTCCCACATTCTCCACTACTTCATCCATGAATGGTGTTGGAAATGGGTCGTTGAAGCATGCATAATTTAACTTCCTTATATCTACACAGATCATGATTCCTCCTATCTTCTTTTCCTGCACCACCATCATACTGATCCACTCAGATTATTCTACTAGTTCAATTATTCCTACGTCCAACATCCTATATATTTCATCTTTTACCTTCTCCTTATACCTCAGATTTATCCTGTAATACCTCTTGCGCACTAGCTTAGCTCCTGGTTTCAATGGGATCTTCATCTCACCTAAGTCTCCTTCTATTCCCTTCATCTTTGAAAAAATTGTTGGAAATAGGTCATGTTATTCTCCCAATAAGTCTGCAATCTTCTCAACTTTATCCTCACTCCAATAGTCCCATTTATACACAAAATTGGGATTCTTTGTCATCCCGATGTTTACCCTCTGCATATTTATAGGTCGTCTATATGCGACAGATTTCAGCTCTGGTCCTTCTATGACTCATTATCCTCATATATTATATTTATGTACATTCTTGGGATCCTCTTCATCATACTTTTCTTTGGCTACATTATATCATTCCAGTAGCTCATGTACAGTCATCTTGGCTATGTGCTCACTGCATACTGGTATCACCTCTATCGTCTCTTCTTCCGAGAATATCTTCATCTGAATATCCTATATCGTTTCATTTATAGATGGAGATTCATGCTCAAATGTAAACATGATTTTAAACCTCTAGATCAGTTCTTTCCATCTTGATGTCTTCCTACACATTTCCAACTCCAAATACCAGTTCTTTGGAATCGTTTCCAGTGTGTGTATAAATTTGTGCATCCACTCTGTCTCTGGGACTGAACCCCACAAATCCATGTGTTGTTCCACATGACCTGTTGGGTCACTCTCCCCTATATATTTATGCACAATGTTTTCTCCCTTAGTGCCAAAACTTATTTTCATTAGTTGACTGCATTGTGACCAATCTTCCATTCCCTCTCTGTGTGCATCCCACCATCTAGTTGGCATCACTTTTAATACCACATGTAGTGCTAACAACCTTTGTTGTTTGGGTACTTGCAACTCAAATTATTTTACAAGCATACTTATATTAGTTAATACATCATACCTGGGAAGATTACGTAGCTCTGTTCCAATCCAACGCAAGGATCAGGTGATGCACGCACATCATCTAGTTGACACTTCGTGCATTCTCTGTTGCCAATGCTCTAGACCTTCTTCTAAATCTAACGCACATGAATTGATACTTCACCAACTCAACGCACCATATGTTTTCGGGTTGACATAATCCTCCATCCGTGTAGTCATGTTATATAAATTGTCAATGTCATTCCCTCTTGTTGTTTTTATGTATGTCTTTCCTTCTGATGGGTCCAAGGGTGAGATAACTCTCAAATCTCCAACTTCAAATATCATCTCCTCCTCTTCAATTTGATGATCACTTGGTTATCGAAATCCCATTCCAGTCCCATCAGTGTTGGATATGGTTGAATGTCATCCACAATCTCAATAAATTCAAAGTCTGTCACGCTACGCACCCCATCTATGTTCACATGTACTCCTTTCAATAGGCCGATCGGAACTAGTTTGTGTTGATTCTCTAGCCTGAGATGAACATGAGACTTTAACAACTTGGGTTTTCCTATCAGCTTCCATGTCTTCTTAGGTAACATTTTCACATCAGAACCTAAGTCTAAAATAATATTATCCACGTCATACTCTCCAATTTGTGCACTGAGTCTGAAATCTTCATTGGTTCACTTCCTACGCAATACATAATTTACCATCCTTTGTGTAATAGGATTTTCCCTTTGCCTTGTGAAGTGATCAATCATGTCATATAATGTACTCAATGCATTTTCATCTTTGATTATCTCTAAATAATTTCTCAAGAATTATGTTAGCATATTTACCTTCATCGTTGGATTCTCTGGTATTGTGTGATCTTCTTCATGAGGTGTCATTGATGTTGATGCTCCCCAATCCAGTCCAAGTACTTCTTTCCTTGGCCTTTGATATGTCTCCTTTTCTTGTTGAGGATCAAAGTATGGTATGGGCCCTGTTAACTTTCTTACCCATTGTTTTGTCTGCATTCCTTCATCTGTCCTATCAGTATATGTTCTATCTCCTATGAATGTAACAATGGCTACTCTAGGTTCTTCATTGCATCTTTCGGTTGATACCATCTACACATTATGATTCAGATTCGAGTTCTGGTTTCCCCTAGCCTACCACTTCATAACTAGTTGGGGAAAATCTTATGTCGATTGATCCAATGCTCTAAAATATGTGCACGTCGTACATGGATTATAGCAGTCGTGGGCCAATTTTCCTAGTTGATTACAATTGTAACATATAATCGGTCCTCTTCCTCCTCTTCCAAAATTCCCTCTACCTTGAACTCAGCCAAAGTTTCCTTTGTTCCCTTGATTGAAACCTCTTTGATTGTTGTATTGTGGACCCCACTCTTATGATGTAGAATTTTCTTCCTGGATCATGTACATCTCAGATGTGCACTCCCTCATTAAGTCAAATTCATGACAATCCTTCTCCTCTTGTCCTACATATTTGAAAAAATTACAAAACAATTTCTTTGGCATACTCTGGTACTTTTGTAGTAGTAGAATATTAGTTGGGTGATCGCCCCATTTTTTACATACCTCATAGTATCCTCCTCCCGACAATGGATTCGATGCTCCTTTTGAAAAATATTGTGCGAATGTTGGGAATTCATACTTGTGATGGCCTTCAATCCTACATTTTGTACACCATACTTGCTCACATTTCTACTTTCCCTTTGTTAGTTCTACTAATTGATTTGTCAATGAATCCAACTACATCTGAAATTGCACCATTCCTCCATTGTCTCCCACCAGAGATGACTCTAGTTTCATCACAATATCTAGTGTCTCAGTATGAAATGGAACCTTATGCTAGATCAATGTCCTCCAAATGTGTGGTAGAATCACTTCAATAAGCCATTCTTGGTGCTATTGATATGGGATTTGGAAAGTTAATCTACCCATCACATCCTTAAATATCTGGTTGTAATCCCATACTGACTCTGTTTGTACTTGTTTGATCTCCTTCAATTCAGTGTGATGTACTTCGACTCTGACTTTGGCTTCTTGAACTCCTTCAACAATGTTGATCCAGGTGGATATTGGTGGCCACCCACTTGTTCCAACTGGCTCCTCTTGTCAGTTTTTAGTACAACACGTTCTTCTGTACTTCTTTGTAATTGTGGGTTCTACACTTTTGGGGTTGTCTGAAGCCCTATACATGTTCCAGGTGGATATTGGTGGCCTCCCACCTAATCCAACTGACTTATTTTGTATGTTTTCAATATTTTTTGGATCGGATTTTGAACCCGGGTTCGGCTCCGTGTCTTTGACCTCGACCACCAATGATTGTTTCCAGCGAAATACATTGGAGTTGTGCTAGGGGATTTTGTGGAAGTCACACCACTTCCTAGTGTCATTATTCGTCTTTACTTTACCCTTTTTTTCCTATGTCTTGGACTGGTTGTCTGAAGGTTTTTGGTTAGGGTCATATTTATCATGCTTTGGTTGTTGCAGATTTGCAGACCTGAATTCCCATTTGTTTTGGTGCCTAATTTTTTGCTCAATTTTGACAACATATTGATAGGAAGCTCCCAATGATGAGATGTTTAGGAAATCCATTTCGGTTTGGATGTAACTATGCAGAGCCCCATGGTATTTCATAACCATATGTCGCTCGGAGTCTTTGATACCCAACTTGGTGCGCAAGGTATGGAAAGTATTTGTGAACTCTTGCACTATATGGCTCTTCTCTTGCCGTAGTGTGGTCCATCTCATGTACTGGTCTTCATAGTTATCAATATGATAGTACTGTTCTTTGACCGCATCCACAAAAAAATCCCAAGATGGCTCAACCCAATATATTCCAAATTCCTCTGTGGAACCTTGCTCCCAGTAAGTTTCCCACTAATGTTTGACATGGGGGAGAGACTTGAGGAGTGAAAAGGTGATCTTTTCCTTGTCAGAAAAATTTTGAACAGAGTTATAACCTTCTAATAGATTTAACCATTTTTTTAGGGCATCTGCATCTATCTGACCTTCAAATATAGGAATATCAAAATTAATTTGTACCTTGAAAGGAGAGGTTTCTCCAAAATGGTCACTTGATGAAGATGTGTCTATTGCTATCGATAGGTGTTGAAGAATGTGTGCAAAATTATCAATCAGTTCTTCCCTCTATCGCGTGAGATCTTGCTCAAGCAATAGGTTAATAGATTATTCTTCTCCGTCGTATTTATTTTCTGCCACCATCGAGGGTTTCTTGGGCGTGCGAGGGTGATTTTCATCAAGAGAGAAAAACTTGAGACCCAACTGGCTATACTCGGACCTTGTCGGGGACATGCGCTGAAAAACGATCAAGAGCAACCTGCTCTTATACCAGTGATCTGGATTTATTTTCGAAAGAAAATGAAAGTAGAGAAATTACATTGAAATGATCATGGAAAATTCCAAAAATAGAGAAACACAACAATACTTGATTTCTATTAATGAAAGAATTGTAAAGAGATTGTAACAATACAGTTCAAGACTCACTAGACTGGTGGCAACTTTATCTCTGAGAAGATATGTGACAGCTACACTCATTCGCCAGAAGATTATTAGAATGAGGCTCTAAAGGCCTTCTTATGATAAACAGGAATTCCAAAACCCTAGACATCCAAAAACCTAACCCTATTAGAAGAAACACCAAAATTCATGTGGGCCTCGTTTGGGTAAGTTAGTACATTAACTTCCCGGGGTCATAACTTTTGCATATGATATTTTTTTTATGTGCGTGATAGCCCGTTGGAAAGGTATTTTCGATAACTATGCATTACATCATCAAACTCTAACTATGTCTATAGTTTGATTGTGTCAAGCCAAAAAAACATTGTTTTGAGGCCCAAAACGGCCCTGGAAGGACAACAAGATGTGTTGACATGAAAACATATAAAATAAGCCTGTTGGATTAGGTGGGAGGCCACCAGTATCCACCTGTAAGATGTGTAGGGATTTAGACAGCCCTAGAAGTTTATAACCCACAATTACAAAGAAGTACAAAATAACGTGTTGTAATAAAAACTAACAAGAGGAGCCAGTTGGAACAGGTCGGTGGCCACCAATATCCACCAATATCTACAAGATACCAAAGGTAGTTCTGACTACTGGTCCACCAAAATAGAACCACAAGGTAATATCTCATACTTCAAAATTCATCCTCTTCACAGTATGTTCAAAGGATGTACATAATACCACTACAACCACTGCAGCCTCAACACCTTCTTTACAGCAAAAACAGATTTTCAAAGAGACAGAAGATATTGTTTCTTCACCTAAAATGGTGCCTACACAATACCCCATCCAACCTAGAGAAAACAGGTTGGTCGAACACATTCAACCCCTCCAGCAACAGGTTTGTGACAGTCTTCCACAAGCCAATAACCATAACTTCTTCAACAAGGCACGTAGCTCACCAAGATTCAGATTTAGGAAATGCTTCCCCCTCTTCCCTGGGCACTCAACGCAATGGATACCATTGATTCCTAAGGGGGGAGGATTGATCTAGGTGGATATTAGTGGCCACCCACCTATTCCAACTGGCTTCTCTTGTCAGTTTTTAGTACAACATGTTCTTTTGTACTTCTTTGTAATTGTGGGTTCTACACTTCCGAGGTTGTTTGAATCCTATACATCTTCGAGGTGGATATTGGTGGCCTCCCACCTAATCCAACTAGCTTATTTTGTATGTTTTCATGTCAACACGTCTTGTTATACTTCTAGGGTCGTTTTGGGCCCCTAAACAATGTTTTTTTGGCTCACCACGGTAAAATTATAGATGGAGTCAAAGTTTGTTGGTGTAATGTGTAGTTCTTGAAAAGACCTTTCCAACGGCCTATCACACGCCTAAAATGGAGACCGTATGCAAAAATTACAACCCCGAGCAGTTAATGTAATAACTTACCCAAATGAGGCCCACATGACTTTTGGCGTTTCATCTCCAAGGGTTAGGTTTTTGGATGTCTAGGGTTTTGGAATTCTTGTTTATCATAAAAAGGCCTTTAGAGCCTCATTGTAATCATCTTCTAGAAAATGAGTGTAGTCATCACATCTCTTATCAAAGATAACGCTGCCACCATTCTAGTGAGTCTCACACTCTATATTTTTACAGTCTCTTTACAATTCTTTCATTAATAGAAATCAAGTATCGTTGTATTTCAATGTTTCTAGAAATTTCCATGAGAATTTCATTATAATTTCTCTACTTTCATTTCGTTGCAAAAATAAATCTAGATCAAGTGCTTTCTTAATATTTTCCAATGGCCTATCCTGTCCTATAGGCGTGGTTCTCTGTATCTTCATATACCATATTAGCGCACGACCTCTAAATGCTCTCGCTAACTGCCTAATATTCACAACTTCATTGTGTATGTTCCTTGCGGCCCAAATTGTCTCACACGCAAACAAGTGTTATTATGGGTCCTCTGACTCAATTCCTTGGAACTTGGGAAACCTAAGAGTATTATCCACCCCGACCATGTTGTTCTATGCAGTCCCACCTCTTGGTGATGTTGGTTGAATCTGATTCTAACTCTGTGCACTACTGCCACTATTCTGACTGCTACTACTCGGTCCTCCTTGGCTAACTACAATTGCTTTTGAAAAATATACAAACATTACTTCCGATTGTGGTGATGCACATAGGGTCGTGGATTCGATGTAGGATCCTGTATGAGTAGGATTTGTTGAATCTTATATTATCAAAATGGAATGGAACTTCTCTTCTTCTCCCCCTAGGTATGGTACCTCCATGATTCAGACTAGTGTACAAGGTTCTCTCTCATATGTCCCACTGCATGGCTCTCTTCTCTCAGACTCAGTCTTTTGCCTCTTGTACCTCCTCCCTCTGTGCAACTCTCCAAACTCGTTTCCTTCCTCTGATATATATTATTCTTACATCCTTAGTCCCTCCCTGCCTCTTTCATTGCTTCTTTCCTTCTCTCAGACGATCCTTCTATCATCCCCTGGTTCCCCTATGTGTATGAACCCCTTATCAATAAGATTCCATTATGATCACGTGATTTTGATACAATAGCATATTTATCCGTGTATTCAACGATTTCAAGAACCTCCCGCGTGGACCTTTGGAAAATTCCCTTTCTGTAACACAGTATGCTTGAATACAATCTACTCTAAACTTTGTAACATAACCACCTAGTACACTATCCAACCAAAAAGCAATTGCTCGAGTAGTTGGGTTACTTACATAATTCAGTTTCCTTACCAATTCCGGCGTCCAATTTCTTGATGTTGTGGCATTGAACCTTCCAGTTTTCTCCACTAATCTTTCTAGCCACTCTGTCAAAATAACTAGAAACTCACCAAAGAAAATTTCATGTAGATCTGTGAACACATACTTTTGCAACCATTACTTGTCACTCATCTGAGGATTCTTGTTCTCTTTTCGTTTGAATTCTCGTTCCTTCCTTTCCAACCATTCTAAGATCTCCTGATTAGTTGGCCTCCAAAACATCCCCTTAATCATAAAGTCTCGGTCCCAGCAACAGAACCATTTGTTGGTGATGTTTTGTGCACGAGTTGTAAGACCCAAGGTTTGGTTTATATAAGACCAAAAAAACCCACCAAACACCAGCCCTTTCTAAATCACCTACTTGTGTTGATCTAGGTGGATATCGGTGGCCACCCACCTTTTCCAATTGGCTCAAAACAGTTTTCTGGAAATTTTGGTAATTTACTATTTTTAGTAGTTTTTAACTTTCAGGGCCATTTTGAGGCCCTAAACGACGTTTTTTGGAAAAAGGGGAGAAATATGGAAGTTCCTTTGACATTTCCCCCAAAATCAATCTCCTCGACGATACCTTTCCAACGGGCTATCATGCGCCTAAAATGGAGATCATATGCAAAAGTTACGACCCCGGGAAGTTGACGTACTAACTTACCCAAACGGCCCCCCCATGACTTTTGGCGCTTCATCTCCTAGGGTTAGGTTTTTGGATGTCTAGGGTTTTTGGCATTCCTTTTTATTGTAAAAATGCCTTCAGAGCCTCATTGTAATCATCTTCTTGCGAATGCGAGTAGCCATCACATCTCTTCTCAGAGATAAGATGCCACCATTCCAGTGATTCTTTCACTCTGTATTTTTACAGTCTCTGTACATTTATTTCATTAATAGAAATCGTGTATTACTGTATATCTATGTTTATGGTTGCATGTCTGATACATTTATGTTATATTATTGGATGTCTGTGATATCTCTGTGCATTTCTTTATTATATCTCCGCTCTCATTTCGTGCCGAAAATAATCCGAATCATGCGTAGATGAAGTCTCACCCAAGGTATCTATGGGGACTGCAAAAACCATATTTCTACAGTAGTAAGGGAATGGGAGGAAAACATTTAGTTCATTCTCCTTATTATGTTGTGTGCGTAACTCTGTTATGTTTAGTTATTATCTCATGACTCAGATTCCCATACTTATCATGTTCCATATTACTATATAGATTTATTACTATCACAGTCATGAATCATTTCACCATACTTAACTATCATATGAATCTATTCTACGATGCATGCAAATAGTATCCATGTTCAAACACAGAAACAAGGACAACACAGTATTTTGTAACATATCTTTATCAATCCTTTATTCATCCTTCTCGACCATAGACTGTTACATTCAAGAAATATGGAACCCAATATCAATCAAACTATAACATAACCTAATCTATCATAACCAGACTTCAACATTATAATACCTAGATGAACCAACCCCTAATCTCCCAACCCATTACATATTTATACCAAAATCTTGGGCTAAAAACCCTAATATATTCATCCCAAAATTATCCCATTAAAATGCATGGCCAACTCAACTATCTGGTTGTTCGATGCCTTTCTTCTTCTTTTCATCCTTCATGTTTATTTTTTGTTGTTCCTCTATTTCTGGAATGTCGGGTTTTCATTCTCCTATTATGCTTTATTTTCTTGCTTTATTCATTGAGTTGGACGTTGTCTTCCTTTTTCACACTTTCCTCCTTCTACGCACTCTCCTGCTGGATGCACCTTAGTTGTGTGCTCTCTAGCTTTCCTTCTTCCTCCATGCACTTTTCATATACTGCATGTTTTCAAGACTGCATGTCCAACAGGAAGCAACAAGCGTTAAGACGACAACATCTATATAATGAGATCATCATCTTGAACCCGAGTAGTTTTGACACCATCCATAACTTTCTCACCAAATTGAAATCCATGATGATGCAGTTGAAGTTGTGTGGGATTGACAAGGAGGAAAAAAAACTTACTATGTATATTCTTAACAAACTTGGACCTAATTACTATGTTTTAATTTCCACATTCCATGCCACCAAGAACACTCTTGGAACTACTTAGAAGATGCCATACCTTGATGATTTTTTTGCTACATTGACCAGGGAGCAAGATAAGATTACACAGATGTGTTATTTAAAGTAGTCAAAATAACACTAACTCACTATGAATTAGGGCACTAGTGAGTCCTCACGAGCCTTGAAAAATATCTAGAAAAAGATAAGAAATAGAAATCAAAGGGGACTTAACTAGAAGAATGAACAAAAATCCATTTTTTTTCTGAGATCTCTCGTTTGAAGGGTAAAAAACCTATGACTAGAAGGGCCAAGTGTGCCTATTTCAATAAGATCAAGCACACTGAACACAAGTGCATGAAAAAACCTTTGGATAATCTTACTCATCTTCTCAAGAAGAAGAATATAAAGGTGCCTAATTTTTTCAAGCAAAGTTCATTAGTAGAGTAGTCTTCATAGGCACAGGAAGGAAAAGGGAAAATCAAGGACCTAGCTCTAGCACTTGTAGCAGTTGAATCTTAGCCTTCTTCATGGGTACTTGAATCACGTGCATTAGTTAAGATGGCTTCATGTAAAGGTGACTTTTCATCTTTGGATCCTTGTACTATCCCAACTATATTAATGGGGGGTAATACTCCTTTTGAGGTCTGTGGTCGAGATCTATTGATGTGGCTAAAAAAATATTTCAGAATGTTCTTCATGTGTCTTCATTGTTAACCAAACTCTTCTCTATATCCCATATTACTTATTCTATTCCAGGTAATAAAGTTGAGTTCACAACCAATTCCCTAGTCATTACTGAGATGACAAATGGTGCTAAAATTGTTGTTGGTAAAGCTTATCATCATTCTAGGATGTATCTTTTCTCTAACTTCATTCCCAAGTCTCGATATATTATACTTCTCACTCATTCAAATGAGGTGAGTATATTGTGGCATGAGCGGTTTGGCCATCCCAATTACTGTTATTTTCAATAGCTTATTGAGTAGAGCATGCTAACAAGGTTACCAAATGTCAACATTTTTGATGGTGTATGTCAAGGATGAATATTTGTAAAGAATCCAGAGGATAATTTTGACAAAGGAAAAGTGTAGAGAGATACAAAAGTTATATATCTTTCTCATAGTGATCTAATGGATTCATTCCATCATCCTTCGATCAATAGAACCAAATATTCCTTAACATTCATTGATGATGATTCAAGGTATACCAAGTTATACTTTCTTTAGAAAAAATCATAGGTGTTTGAGCACTTTTAGGACTTCAAATCACTTACCGAGAAACAATCGGGAATACCATTAAAATTCTATGTAAAGACAATGGGGGGATTATGTGAACAACTTTCAGAATTCATATTCTTTTGAAGGCATTGAATTACATAGTATTGTCCCATACACTCCTTAGAAAAATGATGTGGTTGAATGAAAGAACATATCTCAAAATAAAATGACATATTCCATGATACAACCTTGATCTCTTGATCCAAAGTTCTAGGAAGAAGCCATTAATTATGCTTGTTACATCCAAAACTGGGTTAACCATAAAGACTTGAAGGGACTCACTCCTTTTGAAGCTTGAAGTTTTTAGAAACCCATAGTCAAACACTTTAGAGTGTTTGTTTCTCAAGCATAGGATTACATTCCTACAAATAAATGCAAGGCATTAGATCATCAAATCCAATCTTACATTTCCATGGGATATCTCAATGAGGATAAGGGCTACTGGATTCTCAACCCCATGTAATAACCCTCCTTATTGCTGATATAATTTTTGGTTTATTGTTGTTATGTTTTTCTAGTTATGTGCTTCATGAATTTCATCAAACCGTTTTCCAACATGCTCAAATACCACTATAGAATCTCATCCTAACTGTTTATATGATTTTATATGTATTGTTGGAATATTTTATTGTTGATTTGGTTCAACTCTCTGGTCAAACAGTTCACAACTGATATATTGTATTATTGTTGATAAGGATTTATTGTCTAGTTGGTACACATATTTTGACAAATAGTTCATAGTAGAAATGCATTGATTTTGGCACACAAGAATTTATTGACATTCAATATAAATAAAATAGAGATCACATTAAAAAATGCCAATAGTTCATTCCAAATTACAACAACAGAGTAAACTCAACAACATAATATAGTTTATTTAACCTTTTTTTTCTAACCTATAGATGGCATGCTTGGACAACAACTAATGTCTAAGACTCTGTTGTATTTCCGGTATCCAAGATACACCCATAACAACAGTGAAATGGAAAAATGTGCTAATCAACTGAGTTAAGTAGAAGCAGCTCCTGTAAGCAATTGTTTTATGCTTGTGAATACTTGTACAACCATTTCTTGGGTTCCCACGAGCTATCCAAATAGGGTACGATCCTCCTTTTGAAATATATCAACAGCAAATCGACCCTCTTCATATGCCACTAGTTGTTATAAATGATGAAACCTCTCCTTTCCAACCACCTAAACTATTAGGTGGAGGTTATATCTTCCCTAAACCCTTCGATCTGCACATAAGAGGTGCACCTCCCCTCTAGAAATAACACATTTTGGAAATGGAGGATTTAGCTGCCACAATCACCACAAAACTTTGTCAATTCCCTCAATCTAACCAAATATGAATATTCCTTCTGCTGCAATGAAAACCTATGAGAAATCTCAGTGATTCCTCCTACCAATAAACTAGGGTGGAATATTTCACCACCAAAACCAATTCTCAATAAGGGTTTTTCTCCAAAACCCCTAGTAAACCATAAGAGGTCTCTCCAAAACGATTTTTGCAAAAATGATCAAGAATGAGAGAAATGAGCCCCTATCTCACCTATATGCCCTTTTTACTTTTTTTCTTTCTCTCAATTAAAAATTATAAAATGAATTTTTAGTTTATAAAATGAATTATAAACTTTCCAATTCAGAGTTTTCGGGTTGTGTTTTGTTTTGTGTAGGCCTGGGAAGAATTTCAATCTTTTTCTTAGAAGAAGAAACAGTTTCAGTCTCGTTGCTAGAGGAATCTTTAAGGCTAAGTATATCTTTTTCAATTTGAGTAGCCTCTTCAAAGGCTTCTACCAATGTTGNCTTTTTGGATCTTTTCACCCAAATAGCTATACTTTGATGTAGAGCTTTTGTATAATAAGCTATTACAAGACTTTCTACAGGCATAGAGTCTGTAGGGATTCTGTTCTTAAGCGTTAAAAATCTTTGATTAAAATCTTTAACTTTTTCTTTAGCATTCATTTTTAAACTTGAAAGATCCATAACCAAGAC